>BKZX01021947.1:0-16731 GCA_014362285.1 Fagus crenata
AAGTTACTAGTTTTAATTTTCTAAACCTAGTAAAAAAGGCAGAGATAGAAAAGGCAGCCCAATAATTTCCAGTCCTTTGTCGCATTCATGAATTTGTTTTCATGAACAAACTTTATCAAGAGCTGTACTGAATATTGTAGCCCACCCCAATACAAAGAAAGCATGTGGTGTGGTTGAAACGTGATTGATGTTTCCGACAGAATGTGACTAAACACTAAAGCAGACTGATCGTTGTTATCAACCAAAAAAAAAAAAAAGCAGACTGATCGCATTATCACAAAAAAAGAAAAGAAAAAAAAAAGATTAATCGCACGGTTTCATTCCTTCGTTTATCCAGCTCACCAATCTTCACCTCTTTGGAATGAGACTTACCACTTTTTTCCTCACAAACTTTTTTTACTCTTTTAGTCTTTTACTCTTTTAGTGTTTATGGTCGAAAGCACGTGACAAGCCAGGCATCAGTGTGAGACATAAGATCAAATTAGATGATTATTTTTTTTTTCTTAATAGTTACGATAGAATTTCAATCTATAACGTCTGTTACATGATAATTGTTTTTACCATCGAACTAAGACATCAATTGGATTTTTGTATAGGTGGGATTTGAACTCAAGTTCCTTGCTTGACGACAAGACATTTACCAGTTGAACTAACAAAAACACACAAATTAGACACTTGTTAATTTTGGTTTGATGCTTTATTTATTTATTTATATTTTTAGAAGAAATGTGGTTGATGCTAACTGAAACAGCCATAACCTAGATGGATGGATGCTTGAGTATTTTTTATATTGTTCCCAGCAAGGTTTTTTCTCTAATGCATTTGCTTAAAGGATCATTCTATGCCTATGGTACCCACATATTTTTTATGGGTATTGTAATATAACCTGGTCCAAAAAAACAAACCAGGGGACTTTATTTTTACGATCAACTAATTAGTAATTTTTATAGTGTGAGTTAGTAATATATATACTCTAGATTAGAAACTTTAGCTGCCATAAAACCTATTACTTGTTTCTGACTCAAAAATCATATAGAGAATGTTCATTTTTTAAAGAAGAAAGAAAGGAAAAGAGAGAGAGAAGCTCTTCTCCTTCTACTGGCCGAAAACCCCTTGGAGGAAAAACCTCCATAGTTGCTCTCCTTCAAGCTTCCCTCCATCAAGAAAAGGATAAGCTCTTGTTAGGGCTTATATTCCCAACCTTTAGAAGGTAAATTCCTCAAATTCTCTAGGGTTCCATGGAGTTTAATTGGGGGTTTAAACTGAAATTTCATGCATGTGATAGATTAGGTGAAATCTTAGCTTTTCATGTATGTTTTGAAATGGGTATAGTTGAAATTGTTGGTTGATCTTCATGATTTCTACACTTTGAGGTTATGGGTTTGTAGTAATATGATTTTGGGTTAGGGAAAATGAATTTTTATGGACATGCATGTGGGATTTGAAGTGGTAGTTGCTGGAATTTTTATTGGGTATGAAGTTCGGGTGATTCCATGTTGGTTTCTTACAATTGATGATGGAATTGTTGTTATATGTGGTTTTATATGGCTTGTATGTTCTGTGTGTGATGGATTACATTGATGTTTGACTTGATTTGGTACTGCATGTGTTGGATTTAGGAGGATTGTTGGCTAATGGTTGATGGGTTTTAAGTTTCTAGAGGAAAATGCAACCTGTCTCTGCTACCTGTAGTGAACAGTAAGTTGCACGAAAATTCTGGGAGTTTTCTAAAATAGGAATGAGAAAACGGTTTTCTCTAGGGTAATATGTCATATGTCTAGGTTATGTATATGAAATTTCATAGAAAAATATTGAGTTTTGATAATTATTTGTTATTTTACAAGAAAAATGTGCAAATCTGTCAATTTGACAGATTCTGTGTTTGTCGGTTTGAAATTGCATAATAAATCCAATATTTGGAATTTAAGTGATTGAAATAATTTTCTGGAACTCTGGGATGTATATGTTCTTGATGGAATTATCCCTATGCAATTTTAGTAAATAAGGAATTGTGGGTACTGATTTAAAATCACCTTAAAAACTGTACTGACAGATTTGAGTTCATTAAAGTACCAGAATTTTAATAAATTCTAGATATACTATTTTGAGCTGAAATTTTGATGATAGGTGTTAAATATATGATGTTACCTCACAGTAAGATTTCAAGATATTTTGATGTTTCTAAGTTTGTCAAATGAATTTTATAAGATACTGTTCCTGCAGAAAATCTGTTAAAGATGAGTTGAAAACACTGAAAGTTAGAAGAATTTATTCTCATGTTATGTTGAGTAGATTGGGTTGAAATTTGGTTTGAGTGTTTATTAGTGTGTTTAAGACTGGGATGAATTTTTGTATGCCTTGGTTTTATTGTTTGGTAGCTGAAATAATAGCAGGAGCCTTAGTGTCTTTTGTTTCTAATAAATTCATAACTCTATGAATTAATGTGCGAATGTGAGGTGTACCAAACTAATGTATGCTTTCTAAAGAAGTTATGTTTTGATGTTTGATTTATATGGATGCCTTGAATATGATTTTGAGACTTAATAAGGGTTTGGTAGAGATTAGTTTAGATAAGTTAAGAGAAATTATGGTCATAAGTGTGATTAGTCTATTATGAGTTAAGGTTGGCATTAAGTTAAAACTAAGATTAAGTTAAAGTTAACTTAGCTCCTATACTTGATTTAGGATAATCAAGGGAGGATAGGTGAAGCGATCTGCTTGAGACTCTTGGAATCCAGCTGCTGGATTGAGGTAAGGGAATGTGCCATGAAAATTTAGTAGTCCATGTTTTAAGAATATATCTATATATGTTTTATCAATGCTTTCAGTAAACTCAGTTTGATACTTGTTTATAAAGAAAACATGCATTGATTTAGAAACGGTTTTGAGTTGGTACAGTTAAGACAGATTTTAGAAGCAAGTACTGGATATGCTATGAATTTGGGCTTAGTAAGGCAAGAGAGAGATTGAAAAATAAACAAGCATGATATGTTTTATGAACACCTAAAATGGTTTTCAGTGTGAAGGCCTTGTGATAGCAGGAAGGCTTCAAGGGGTTTTATTCCCTGTAGACCGGCAACAAGTAAGGCCATGAGGGGTTGTATTCCCTATAGACTGGTAGCAGGAAGGTCACTAGGGGTTTTCATACCCTGTAGATTGGCAAGCATGAAGGCCACGATGGGTTTCATACCCTGTAGAATGGTAGGCAGGAAGGCCATAAGGGGATAGTTTCCCTGTAGACATGGCACAAGTAAGGTCACAAGGGGCCAAGTCTTAAAGATAAAGTACAGTTACATGTTCCATATAGTTTTGCTATATTATGCAATGGTATGAGATAAGTTTATCTTCAGAACAATTTAAGGGAACATGTTTTATTTACATATAAAGGAATCATGCTATATGTTCAGATTTCAATAGTTATATTATGCCTTACAAGTTATCAGATATTATGTTTATCAGTATGAAATATATATGTTCAAGAAACTCATGAAATCATCTTAGCATGAATTGTTTATACGCAAGTCATATCCACAAAGATTATTTTGTTTATCATTTATTCATGCATACTGTTAAATCTTCATGTCACGCCTCCCTTACTGAGCATTACTCAGATTGCAGGAACATTTTATAGTACAGCCAAGAGTTTTAGCATGAAGGAGCAATTTTGTTGTATCTAGAACTAGTCTTAGACATTTTGAGTTTTTGTGAATATAAAGCAGAAGTGATGTATATGTTTAAATAGTCTTCCACTATATTAGAGTTATTATGTCCACACACTGATGTATTTTGTATAAACAGTTATAGATACTCTGACTACTATCACTTCCTTTAGGTGGACTGGTATACTCATTCGTTTTGTAAAGGAGTATGTTTATAGTATTGAGAGTTCCCAACCCAAGAAGAAGTTAAAGAATCAAGACGAGAGAAAAGAAAAGAAAAGAAAGAAGAAAAATTTATACTCCTTTTAGTTGGTTCGTGTTAATATCAAGCACAGGCTTGGTATTAGCATGCCGGTCCGACTCCAAATCATATTATGAATTTGAGTCGTGACATCAACTTTGTACTAAATAGTAAACCAAAGAGGTCTAGAACTAGAAATCAATGGGGGTTCTTTCTTCTATGTTTGTTATTCCAAATTTACTCTTTTTCTTCTTTGAGACCACCTATGGTGTAGACAGCATTTCTCCATCCCAATCTTTAACTGATGGCAACACCTTAGTGTCTAAAGAAGGAAACTTTGAACTTGGTTTCTTCAGTCCTGGAAGTTCCAAGAATCATTACTTAGGAATTTGGTACAAGAACATCCCAGTTAAAACTGTTGTTTGGGTTGCAAATAGAGACAGCCCAATCGATAACTCATCTGGTATTTTGATGATAAACAGCACTGGAAGTCTTGTTCTTCTCAGTCAGAATAAGAGTGTTGTTTGGTCAACAAGCTCATTGAAACAAGCTCAAACTCCATTGTTACAGCTCTTAGATACAGGAAATCTTGTCCTAGTAGATGAGAAAAATGGTAATTCAGAAGACTATTTGTGGCAAAGCTTTGACTATCCAGCTGATACACTTTTAACAGGGATGAAATTTGGGTGGGACTTAAAGAGAGGTCTCAATAGGCGCTTAATAGCATGGAAGAACTGGGATGACCCATCTAGTGGTGACTTTATCCTTGAGATGACACTTCATAACTACCCAGATATCTATTTGTGGCAAGGCTCAGTGAAATACTTTCGCGCTGGCCCTTGGAATGGCATTGGGTTCAGTGGCACACCTGAAGTAAAGAATCCTGTGTTTAACTTCACATTTGTTTACAATCAAGATGAGGTTTACTTCATGTATACCCTCAAAGATAAGTCACTTATCTCAAGAGCAGTTCCAAACCAAACCAACTCTTTGATACAAGTTTTCACACGGGAGGAAATAGCACAAAGTTGGAAGTTATTTTTTGCTCAGCCTGGAGACCGCTGTGACAGTTATGGCTTTTGTGGAGCTTATGGAAGGTGTACCAGTACTGAGCTTCCGGTTTGCCAATGTTTAAAGGGATTCAAACCCAAATCACAACAAAAATGGGATTCAATGGATTGGTCTCAAGGATGTGTACGCAATAAACCATTGAATTGCCAGGAAATAATCACACATGGGTTTGTCAAGTTTCCTAATTTGAAAGTCCCAGATACTACATACACATGGGTGAACACAAGTATGAATCTCAAGGAATGCAGGGAAAAATGCATGAGCAATTGTACTTGTATGGCTTATACAAACTTAGATATCAAAGAAGGTAGTGGCTGTGCCATCTGGCTTGGTGATCTACTAGATATTAGACAGTTTCCAGCTGGTGGACAAGACCTATATATTCGAATGCACGCTTCAGAATTTGGTATGTATGTTTTATTTTGTGGAAGAAGATCGTCAATGAGTATTTTTATTTGTCATGGAAGTTAATTTAAATTATTATTTCCGTTGTCTTTCAATTTGTTTCCTTTTTTCTAGAAATTAATCTTTTTTTTTTTTTTTCCTAGTTCTGTTTTGAACTCTGACTGAATTTGCTTTGCCACTTCTAAATCCAATATCAAGGGACGGGAAATGGCCATAAGAAGAATATAGTAGCGATAGTTGCATGTTCCATTGTGTTAGTTTCTGGGATGCTCTTAGGTAGCTATTACGTATGCAGCAAAGAAAACTTAAGAGGTAAACTTTCTTATATTTATATTTAACTGTGCTTCTCTTCACATGTCTAATACTTTAGTGAACCTCATTGTGAATTTTTTATTTTCCTTATATCAGGGATAATGGAGAGAATAAGAACAATTGTTCATAGCAGAAACAGCGAGGGTCCAGAAGAAGACATGGAGCTTCCGTTGTTAGACATGGAGCTTCCATTGTTTGACCTATCCACAATTGCTAGAGCCACTGATGACTTTTCATTGAACAACAAGCTTGGAGAAGGTGGTTTTGGACCTGTATACAAGGTAAATTGGCAATATGTTGGAACTGTAAATAGCAAGGAAATTGCTGTGATTGATTTGCAAATGTGAACTTCAGGGTGTACTAGAAGATAAACCTAACTATTTTTTTTTTTTTTTTTTCCAGGGTACATTGTTGCAGGGGAAAGATATAGCAGTAAAGAGGTTATCAAAAACTTCTGGACAAGGACTCAATGAGTTCAAAAATGAAGTTAATTTAATTGCCAAACTTCAACACCGCAATCTTGTGAAACTTATCGGTTCTTGCATTCAAGAAAATGAAAAAATGTTGATCTATGAATACATGCCCAACAAAAGCTTGGATTCCTTTATTTTTGGTTTGAACTTTGACCCTGACTAAATCCAAGATATTCATGTTCAGATTTATCATCTTTCATTAATGAAATTGTTTGTTGAATATTTTACTTGAATGTTGTATTGAAATAAATATGAAATTGGACAGATCAAACAAAGAGTAATTTGCTGGATTGGCGTAAGCGCATCGACATAATTGGAGGGATTGCTAGAGGCCTTCTCTATCTTCATCAAGACTCTATACTGAGAATTATTCATAGAGATCTCAAAGCTAGCAATATCCTACTAGATAATAATATGAATCCAAAAATTTCAGACTTTGGCCTAGCTAAATCATTTGGGGGAGATCAATGTGATGCCAATACTAATAGGATTGTTGGTACATAGTAAGTAAGCCTAAACTCCTTTTATAGGTTACAATTGAGATTTTTTTTTACTACTTCCTTACAATGACATTTCTTAGTGGTTATATGTCTCCGGAGTATGCAGTGCATGGGCAATACTCAATAAAATCTGATGTCTTTAGCTTTGGAGTTTTAATATTAGAGATAATAAGTGGGAAGAAAAACAGGGGATTTCGTCACCCAGAGCACCACCTTAATCTTCTTGGACATGTAAGCATGAAAAATAGCATTGTACTAATTTGTGCTGTAAAACAAAACTTTTGATTAATAGTAATGCTCTTTTAATAGTGATGGGCAAGTTGGATTGTAGTTTGACCCACAAAAGTATGGTTTTGATTTATTTCAGGCATGGAGACTATGGATTGAGGATAGGCCGATTGAGCTAATTGATGACTCGATAGGTGACTTCACTATATTTGAAGTGTTACGATGCATTCATGTGGGTTTGTTATGTGTGCAACAAAGACAAGAAGATAGGCCAAACATGTTGTCTGTGGTTCTGATGTTAAGCAGTGAGAGTTTATTGCCTAAGCCGAAGCAGCCGGGCTTCTATACAGATTCACCTCCTGAAGCGGATTCTTCATTAAGCACACCTTGTTCAGAAAATAAAATAACCTTCACATCGTTTGAGGCAAGGTAAAATAACAATCACTTGAGAGCAAAAAGGGTAGAGTTTATGAAATTTATGTAATAATGAATTCGATATGTTTGGCTAAACACAAAAAGTATCAAGCTATTAAATTTCAGGATAGAAGTTAGAAGGGATTAAAGGAGGAAAGTTAAAATGATTTGGTTTAGAACTAGGTTGCTCATATTGTACTCATGTTGTATATTCATCTAATGATAAGCCTTTACGCATAACTATGTCATTTTAGAATCAACTCCCTTTTTTAATGCATGCTATAAATTTACATCTACTTTATCACCAGAAATGTTATTAAAGGAGTAAAGGACAAAATTAAAAGTTTTGGTTAATCAATGCCCTAAACTTGTTTTTTCTAAGTGATGCTTTGGATGCGATATAATTGTATTATTATTCAATTTGTAATATTCAGACTGATGTAATTATCTTAGTGTGTACTTTTTTTTTTCTTTAACGAGAATATCTTTACTCTCATGTGGAAATAAAATTAATTAAAACCCCATAATTTGAGATTCAAAAAACTAAAGAGATTTGACCTATTGCTCAGTCTTCACAAAAAACTACAAATCTCAACAGTTAGTGGGTTTTATTTTTATTTTTTGATAACAAGGTTTTTCAAAGCTTCGCCTCAACTAATCCCCTAGACAGGTGCAGTCCTTCCGTCCCATCCATACTAAGTAATTACCAAGCTCAACCGATGGTTATGGGGGTTGGCCCCACAAGGATCCGTTGTCATGAGGTTTTAAACTCACAACTTACACTTCTTTAAGTGTATATTACAATTCGTCTTACCACTACGCTACCCCTTGGGATTATTGACTGTTAGTGGTTATAGCAATGATACCTTACCTTTTACATTAAACATCATGTACTATAAAATAATAGTTGCACCCTATATGTTGTTGTATCAAGTAGATATTTCATTTGGAGGAGAAGGAGGTATCTCATATGTTGTCACATTCGGTTGATTCGGAGTACCCACACCTCTAAAATATTTAAATCCATTACAATGCTTTTTTAAATCGACATGTAATCAATTTCCTTTTAAATATTCCAAACCAATTATTAAAATGTGGTATCAGTAACAATGACCTTTCATTCTCTATCCTTGTGGTGGCTCAATGTTTGGGGTTTGACTCCTAGTAACGTCACTTAGCAAAAAGAATATCCTAGAATTTGGTTTAATATAACTTAAATAAAGGTGTAATTTTTTTTATTTAATAAAAAAAAACTTGGAAATTATTTGTTTTTAAACATGTTGAAACTCCATATTGTTTGTATAAATTAACTGATTAAATAACGAGTTATTTTACAATACCCATACTCTTTTTGTGGGTTTTATACTCACTCAATGTTATTATCAAATGTGGTGTAATTACTATCATATATGATGTTTACTATACTATAAGATGTTGGTACTATCCATTATGATGGTAGGTACCATCACCATCATATGTGAGATAATTATCATCATTTGTGATATTGGTAATATCAAATATGACATTTTATTTATCAGATGTATCATATCCACAAAAAGAAAAAAATGTAGGTATTGTAGAATTACCCTAAATTAACAGACATGTTGTATAAGGGGAAGCATGATGCATGAATATTTAATCAAAAGCCAACCTGATGCACATTAAACATGTAATAATTATGTGGCGACCATGTATTGGTTGTCTTAGTGTCCATTTGGATTCAACTTATTTGGCTTTTTATTGATTGTTTTTTATTGAAATTATTGTAGTGAATTTAGGTTTTGGACTTGTATACAAGGATACCTACAACATACTAGTTTAAGGCCCATACAAAGAAAAGAAATAAAATAAAAAATAAAAAACATCATTCATCATACTCCATATATGGTAATCTTCCTACTAATGTGAATTTCCAAGGTACACTAATAATGAACAAGAAATGGTTGTAAAGAGTCTTTCATGAAGTTCAAGACAAGGATTGAATGAGTTCATAAATAAAGTATTATTGAATGCCAAACTCCAACACCAAAATCTTGTTAGGCTTCTTGGTTGCTGTGTTCAAGGAGAGGAGAAAATGCTAATCTATAAATATATCACCAGTAAAATATAGCCTCTTCTTCGTCTTTGGTTCAACTCCCTCAAAACATAATAATTTTAGCTAGATATGAAACTTTGTTATGGTTTTCCCAAAGAATGTAGAAGTTTTGTCCCCTTATTTTGTTTTTTTTTAGTTTAATGTGGACACTATGGTTGAACATAAATTAAAAATTTGCCAGATCAAGCAAGAGATAAAATTTTAGATTAGTCTAAGAGATCCCATATTATATGTGGCATTGTTCGGGGGCTTCTTTATCTTCATGAAGATTCTAGGTTAAGGATTATACATAGAGATTTAAAAGCAAGTGATGTGTTACTTGATAGCGATGAACCCAAAAATTTTAGATTTTGGCTTGGCTAGAATCTTTGATAGAAATCAGACTGAAGGAAACACAAATAAGGTGGTTGGAACTTATTGATATGTACTTAGAGGACTCTTGCACTCTACCGGAGATCTTCTGCTACATCCATGTTAGTCTCTTATGTGTGCAAGTGCAACAACATCCTGAGGATAGGCCCAAATAGAACTTCCCTACAAAGCAATCCTCATGAGTTAAACAAGATTAATTTTGGCCTGCATTCAGGTCATATCCAGATTGGGCTTAAGTGTTGGTAGAGGAAGGCAAAAAACCCAAAAGCAAACAAGTTTGCATGAAGGCAGTCCACAAACCATACAAAAATGCAAACGTCTTCAGCAGGACATCTGTTTCAGTAGGCATGGAAATAGAGGCTAAAAGGCTTCACAGAGGTGAGGAGAAATTCAATGATTATACTAGCTTCCCAATGGTAGAGGGCCTATAATTGGTGACTTCAGTTAGATCATCTCATTGTCCAAAAAGAAGACAATTGTTGCGGTAAACAAGGAGGAAAAAGGAGAGTGATGAGCTTATTAGTCAAAAGAAGTGGGCTAGAAAATACAAAGAAGAAAATGAGTGACATGGACGGCAAACAAGAAGGAATAAGTGGCATGGGTTGGTTGCCACAAAGTCAAGCTAATTTTAATGAGATGGTTGGAAACATCTTCTATAAAATAAAGGTGTGCATGTGAATGAAGGGAGAGCAGCACAAGAGTACAAGCTGGCAAGCTGCCAAGAGAGAAAAATGTAGCCAAGAGAGCTACGTGAGGGAGTGAGCTGCAGAGAAAAAGAGAAGGTGGCGCTGCACACTGCCCCCACTTTCCTTACAAGTTGAGTACAAGATTGTGATTGTATGCGCCTTAAAAATGATATGGAGCCTGATTATAGTCACGAAAAATTGTCACATTAAATTTGGTACGTTTTTCTAATTCATCCCGGAATAAGCAGAGGTATATGGCTCTGAAAGCCTAGAGTAATTTGTGTCAACCAAAACAGAATGGAGGTTGGGGTCTTAAAAGATTTAAGCACATCAACTCTGCAATATTGGATAAAATTGGATGGATGGTGCTTACTATGACTGGCAAAACTATGTGTAAAGGTCTTAAATAAGTTTTTCAACCTGATGGCCCATATGTTTGAAATTTAAATAAGTTTCTCACTGCGAACCCATCCTAAGGGTTTTATTCTCAGCACTGATTTACTAGTTTTAATTTTCTTTTTTTTGATAAGTTACTAGTTTTAATTTTCTAAACCTAGTAAAAAAGCAGAGATAAAAAAGGCAGCCCAATAATTTCCAGTCCTTCGTCGCATTCATGAATTTGTTTTCAAGAACAAAATTGATCAAGAGCTGTTCCGAATATTGTAGCCCACCCCAATACAAAGAAAGCATGTGGTGTGGTTGAAACATGATTGATGTTTCCGACAGAATGTGACTAAACCAGACTGATCGCATTATCACAAAAAAAGAAAGAAAAAAGAAAAAGATTAATCGCACGGTTTCATTCCTTTATCCAGCTCACCAATCTTCACCTCTTTGGAATGAGACTACCATGCACTTTTTTCTTCACAAACTTTTTTTACTCTTTTAGTCTTTTACTATTTTGGCATTCTGACACTTGTTTCACACTTCTCTTGCTCTTCAATCCCTCAATCGACCTTGCCAACACATTCCACTTTCAGTATCTGAACTTCTTCCTCAATCTATCTCCCTTTTCTATATCTCAAGTTCTCAACCCTTTAGCTTCCTCAACCAGACCATCCATCTCAGTCCTAAGCAAAAATCCCTCTCTCAGCACACCTGGCTCAACCTATCTCTCTCATTTTCAACTTTCATGTTTAGCCCTTTAGCTCATTCACCTCTCTCTTAAAAAACACAACTTCAGCCTCTCTCTCTCACACACTTCATTTTCTCAACCTCAACCTTCTCTCTCACCAACACATCAAACCCAACACCCATTTCACCCATCCGGCTCTCCCAAAAAGCACAAATCACAATCTTTTCTAACTCCAACACAACAATATCATCACTCGCCCAAGTCAACTCGGCCTCAAGCACATTCTTTTCCATCACAGATCGAGTTAACTCAACCTCCAACGACTCAAAAATCAGAAAGGAGAAAGCACAAAGGTTAGTAAGAAAAGAAGCTACATGGCCGAGACGGTAGTATCTCCTTTGATCGATAGGCTGATTTCGTTGTTGACCGAAGAAGCAAAACTGTTACGAGGCATCCGTATCGAAGTTGCTGTCATAGAAAAGGAACTAAAAAGCATTCAGTTCTTTCTCAAGGATGAAGATGCAAGGTCGGCAGCTCAAGAAGACACCAGTGGTGTTAAAACTTGGGTGGAGGAGCTAAGAGAAGTAGCTTTTCGTATAGATGTTGCCATCGACGAATATTTGCTTGACATAGCACAACATCGTAGACGTGGCGGCTTCATTGGTTTCTTTCAAAAAATCACTCACTTACTGAAATCATTAAAACCCCGTCATAAGATAGCCACTGAGATTCAAGATATCAAAGCATCAGTGCAGGAAATTAACGAAAGAACTAAAAGATATGGCTTTCAATCCACTGATCATCAAGGATCAAGCAGTGCTGCTCGGAATATTACATGGCACGACCCTCGAATGGCTTCCCTTTTTCTTGATGATACTGACGTTGTGGGTATTGAAACTTCAAGAGATGAATTGCTTGGCACTATGGTAGGTGGATCATCTAATCGTACTGTGATTTCCGTGGTGGGAATGGGTGGGTTAGGCAAAACCACTCTTGCCAAGAAAGTCTACGACGACCAAACCGTGAGAGGACACTTCGACTGCCATGCTTGGATTCTAGTGTCTCAATCATACCATGTGGAAGATCTACTGAGGAGCATGATAAAACAATTTTGCGAGGCAAGAGAGGAGTTTCCTCCTAAGGGAATCGACTCAACAGACAAGATGTTAGTAATTAACAAAGCAAGAGAATATTTACAAGAAAAGAGGTATGTAGTTGTGTTTGATGATGTTTGGGAAATCGATTTTTGGGGGGAGATAGAACATGCCTTACCCGATAATGTAAAAGGTTGTCGGATAATGATCACAACACGGGATTGGGAGGTTGCTAATTTTTGCAGAAAATCTTCACTTGTTCATGTTCACATGTTACAACAACTACCTCCTGATAAGGCCTGGGAGCTTTTCTGCAAAAAGGCGTTCCATTCTGATTTTAGTCAACATTGTCCCTCAGAGTTAAAGAAATTGTCTCGTGACATTGTTGAGAAGTGCAATGGATCACCACTTGCAATTGTTGCTATAGGTGGTCTTTTGGCAACTAAAGACAAATCTATCATTGAGTGGAAAAACTTGCTTGATAACCTTGGCATTGAGTTAGAAAAAAATCCGCATCTTACAAGTGTTACAAAAATTCTATCCTTAAGTTATGAAGACTTACCTTACAACCTCAAAACTTGTTTCTTATACCTTGGTATGTATCCAGTGGATTGCTCTATTAATTGCGTAAGTTTGATTCGACAATGGATAGCTGAAGGCTTTGTGGAGGAAATCGAGAATAAAACGTCAGAAGAGGTTGCGAGGCAATACTTGATTGAGTTAATCCACAGAAGCTTGGTTCAAGTAGCAGAGTTCAACTTTGATGGAAAAGTTAGACGATGTCGACTCCATGATCTCTTTTGTGAGATCGCCCTCCAAAAGATGAAGGATTTGAGTTTTTGTGGTGTTCTTTCAAAAGAAAAGTCTATCTTTAAAGAACTAACTCGACGCTTGTCAACAGGTGGAGTTTCATATAATGTACTGGAGGGATTTAAGGACAAACACATTCATTCTCTTTTATTGTTCAATGTTGATGAATTGCCGAAGTCCTTTATGAATACATTTTTTGCTAGTTTCAAGCTTTTGAGAGTAATGGATTTTGAAGATGCTCCACTGAGTCACATTCCTAAAGATGTGGGAAGTTTATTTCACTTAAGGTATTTAAGTTTGAGAAATACTGCAGTCAGAAAGCTTCCAAAATCTATAGGAAAGTTGCAAAATTTGGAGACTCTAGATCTGAAGAAGTCCCTAGTGTCTAATATACCAGTAGAGATTAACAAGCTTCGTAAGTTGCGTCATCTTATAGCCTATCGCAACAACAAAGGAAATGTCAGTTTGGCTAGCGAAAACGGGATAAAGATACAAAAAGGAATTGGGTGTCTAGAGGACTTACAAAAGTTGTGTCATGTGGAAGTGAATCATGGAGGGGTTGAGCTAATTGAAGAGTTGGGAAAATTGAGGCAATTGAGGAAGCTAGGCTTGAAAAAACTCACAAAGGAAACCATGAAGCCTTTGTGTGCATCTATTGAGAAGATGGATCGCCTTGAATCTCTAGCAGTAACCTCAATTAGTGAAGATGACATCATTGATTTACAATCCATTTCATCTCCACCTCCATATCTTCAACGCCTATACATAAAGGGTTGTTTAGATAAGTTGCCACTTTGGATTTCAAACCTTCAATATCTGGTCAGAATACATATTTTTTGGTCAAAGTTGAGTGATGATCCACTGGAAACCTTCCAAAATCTACCTAGTTTATTGCAGCTCACCATCTCGAACCAGGCATACATTGGAGAGAAATTGCATTTTAAGAAGGGAGGATTTCCAAAACTCAAGAATCTAAGGCTCAAAGACTTGAATGGATTGTATTCGTTGATCATAGATGAAGGAGCATTACCTCTTCTTGAATGGCTTTTGATTGGGCTTATTCCGCAATTGAAGGAGGTGCCCTCTGGAATCCAGCATTTGAGAAACCTCAAAGAACTGAGATTTTTGCATATGCCCGAAGAATTCAAAGCAAGTTTGGACCCTAAGCAAGGGCCATGTTACTGGATCATTGAGCATGTACCGATCGTTTTATTCCATCAAATGGTTAGTACTGGATATTATAATTATGAAACTTCTTCTATTCTCACTTGTTATTTAGAATACAAAGCTTTGTTTCAGTTTATATAGTGGAAGACAGAGTTTATGGTGACAACAATACAACTGATGCAACTGAAAGTATAACTAATGACTGTCTAAGCTAATTAACAAACTAATCTTTACCAAGATTTGTAATGTCTAATAGTTTCAAGTAATTGTTCGAATAGGAACGGTGTGTAGTGTACGTAAGTCCACAGGTTTTTGACACTTAAGTACTCATATAAAAAGACACTATCATCCCTTTTTCCATAAAGGTGGAAAAAGGCACATTCATATCATCTATAGAGATTCTCCTTATAACTTGCCATTTGTTTCAAACTAACAAACATGAAGGTAATCTCTCTTTCCTCCTAAAACAACCCACATGCATGCATGAAATGAAAGTACTTTTTGAGTAGTATATAAATATACCAGAGCCTTATATGTTGTATATCCAATGGTGCAGCAAAAGGTAGTATTTAAGTTGCAAATGAATTCCGACAAATGCAGAAGCAAGGCCATGAAGATTGCTAAAAGTACAAAAGGTGTGCAACTGTGTATCAAACTTCAACTCTCTTTTGCTTTTGAAAACTAATAAGTAAAGGCTAGATGTTCATATAAATTTGTATGATTATCAAACAGGTGTGGACTGCATTCGAAGGAGCAGATAGAAGTAAGCTGGTAGTGGTAGGAGAAGGAATTGATCTAGTTAGTTTGGTCACATCATTGAGGAAGAAGATTGGCCAAGTCGAAATATTGAGTGTGCTACCACTGGAAATAAGGGAAGTAAGTATAACAGGGAAGAAACCTGAGGAAAAAGAGGACAACCCAACTCCAAGTTATTGTCCGGTGCAAGGTTGTAAATAATGAGTGGCTTGGCGAAAACTTTTAGTTTTGGTGGTAAAAGAGCACACGTGGGCAGAGTTTTGAAATGCTCTGTTTCTTATTTCATTGCATTTGATTTGAACATACTTTTCATTACAAAGCCTCTAGCATTTGTTAAGGGTTTTGAGTCCGTTTTGGGGCTTCCCGAATGGTATAGAATACAAAAATAATTCTAGCCAAAGCTCTAGAACTTGGTTTTTCTTTCTTTATTTTACTGCCACATGGTTCTTTTCTTGCGTGAATTAATTATATTTTTGGCAGCTAAGTCTCTTATTGATTTTGAGTCCTTATAAGACCACAACCTTTTGCCACAATTTTACCACAATTTGGAGCTTACGATTAACCAAAATGAATGACAAGTTGACAACCATAGAAACAATATCAATCCTTCCGTAATAAGCAGCACTAGTTTCTCAACCTCAGCACACCCCATTTTGTTGTTTCCGATTGATGATGGTCATTTTTTAAAAACACTGAACGGTTGATCTCAATATTTCCTCTTTGCTTGTATGTTTGTACGTGTTCTAAACTAGCCATCCTTCATAATTCATAAAGAATATCAATCTGTCAAGGGAGGGTCCTAGTAACTAATAGCTACTGACTCTAACAATTATTAATTTTGGGTGTAATTAATTTGTAGTTAAACCACCACTAAGAACAGCTGCCCCTACATGTGGCATGCTTAGCAAAACAAAAGAGTTTTTACTTATAGTATCCAGGGCGGCCCAATCATTTTCGGGCTTTAAGCAAAATTTCAAATTGGGGCATTTTGATCATTAATACTAAATTAAATTAATATTTATAAGAAAGAAATTATTTCAGTCTTCTTGCTCTTTTTAGATGTAAATTTATTTATCACACTTTTATAGTTAATTTTCTTCAACATATTCTTTTCAATTAATGAAATCATTAATCCACTTAATCTTTCTTGTCACATAAAAAATCTTAAGTAGAATTTTATCAATTTTCTCCACTCTCTTCTCCATTTATTTTATTTATTTTTCCTCCCCTTTTTCACATCCACACTTTTCTTCTCTCTACTTTTACCTTTTCTTTTACTTTTTTCATGCATCTCCTTCTTCCACATGTTTTCTACTTTTATTTTTCTCTTCTCTTAATTTTTTTTCTTCATCAGTTCATCTCCTTCTTCCACA
>BKZX01021947.1:27003-41453 GCA_014362285.1 Fagus crenata
GCTTTCTGGCTGCTTCCTTAGTGGTTAAACAAAGCATTAATCAGGCACGTAAATTTGATAGAGTACACCAGCGATATGATATTTGTCTAAAATACAATAGATCCAAACCATTGATTCAACTGAACAGTATAGTACAACACATGTATACCATCTGACTAGTCTAAAAAATTAAGACAATAAAATACAACTACAGAACTAAAGCCTTTTCCATGGCCACTTCGATTCTTTAGGACATTCTCAAACAGAACTGCAATTTCAATTTTCAAAAGCAAATGTATTCAAACCAGACATCTCTGTTGCCTCAACTTTAGCTCCACCAATACCTACTTTCGCCAATATCAAAACAAACGCATTGGTCCCACTACCACTCAATCAAAAGCTTCTTTCCTCTCTACTTTCTTTTAATCAACTTGTTAATTTATATAAAGAAACAACATCTTCTTCTTGCATCTTCCATCCTTCTCCTCCATCACTTCATTGGTTTTTCATCAAAACACTTTCAACAAACATGCTTGCCCTCCCACCTCCACCTCTGCCTCCAACTCTGCCTCCACCCCCACCCCAAAAGCAAACAAAACCGGTATCTCTTGATCAAATTGTTATATCAAAACAAGCCGAGAATCAACAAAACCTAGCACCAAATACACAAAAACAAGCTGTGACTCAACAAAACCGAGCACCAAATACGCCAAAATCAGATATCAAAATATCAAGAAAGGCATCAACACTACTAGCACCTAAGCCTCGCTAAACCAACCCAGTTACATGGTGTATTGCAAAGTTTCTGGTGATGATCATCAACCTCAGAGACCGATGACACACACCATGTACCAAAAGGAAAGCTATCTAGCCACAACCAATCGGGGGATCCAGACAAAAAGCATAAGAACCTTAGATAAATATATAAAATAAAATCTTGACATGTTATTAATTAGAAAATATCATAAAATACATGGAACATGGTAGACATAAGTTTATATATATATATACCACCATTTAGAATTTCTTCAAGCATATAATAACGTTATATATAAACTTAATTATTGGTTCAACTTGGAAACATCATAAGAAGCTCTGGAAATTACAAAGGTTATTTTAAGATAGGTCCGTTCATCAACTAATTAATCAAGGGAAAGGAAAAAAAGAAAAAAAATTAAAAGGTAAACTTTTTGTTTAATTTTAGTTGAGGTCATTAAGTGATAGTAATGATTGTTGATGTGTGATTCGTTATTAAAGGAACTGCTCACATTCTGTACCAAACCCTTAATCACAGTAATAATAATTAGCCTCTTGAAATGCACTATATTGTAATCGCAATTAGTTAGAGTTGATGTGCAATTAGTTATACTTCCCTCCATGGCTCACCATCCATCAAATTTTATGCAATATTGCAGAGTTGATGTGCTTAAATCTTTTAAGACCCCAACCTCCATTCTGTTTTGGTTGACACAAATTACTCTAGGCTTTCAAAGCCATATATACCTCTGCTTATTCCGGGATGATTTCCACCAAAACATATTAACCAGTTTATCCATTTCATTACAAACTCTATTCAGATCTTTAAAAGTAGATATATTATAGAAGGGAAGACCTTTGGGCCACTGATTTTATGAGAGTAGCCTTACCAGCCCATGACAACCATTTACTACTCAACTACTTGACCTTGATTCATGTTTTTCTTCAAGAAAAAAACTCTATTCCAAGGAAATGTTTTTGCAAGGGCAACTAACACTTCTTTAAGAAAACAAACCTGAATTAGCTTGATTTACTGTTTATCTAGACCATAGACAGTATTTCTGAATATAATCTACCATACAATCTTTTGTTTTTTTTCCCAAGTAAGGTAGTGAAGGATATCTAACTTGGGACCTCCAAATCAAACAATATATCTCAAACCGATTGAGCCACACCCTCGCGTGCACCATACAATCTATTTCTTGTCAAACATTAGATTAATAATAATTAGAGCTATTCAAGATACATTCACACCCTCAAGTTATCCATATACTAATCTTCTCTAAGTAGTAGCCTTAACAACACTTCAGAGCATAGTATAAACAAATAAAGAGGAATAGGATCTCCATGTCGTAGTCCTCTAGATGGTTGAATATATTCTTCCACACGGACTTTCATTCAACAACAAAGAAAAAATACGACACAATCTTGATTTATTTGGTTAATAAGTCATTACAAACTTTTAACATAAGTCAAACTCATATACCAATTCCCACTCAACGGGTACATTGGGCATATTAGCCGGCCTATTCCGTCTTAGTATTCGTCCACCCCCAACGTTTATCACAAAAATAAAAGTAAGGAATTAATCTTGATCAGACTACATGTCTTCTTCTAATTGGATCCTCAAGTTTTTGAAATGCTCCAAATTTAGACGTGCTCCAACAATCTTTCTAGAGAATACTACCTAATATGCATGTTGATCTTAACTGAGAATCAGAAATGAAAGTTACTGTTAAAGACTGAAAGTCTATGTATTGTATTATGTGTCAAATGTAGTACAAGAGAGAGCCTTTATATAGGCAGATGTAAGAGTAATGCACAAGTAA
Source organism: Fagus crenata (assembly GCA_014362285.1). Taxonomy (NCBI): domain Eukaryota; kingdom Viridiplantae; phylum Streptophyta; class Magnoliopsida; order Fagales; family Fagaceae; genus Fagus; species Fagus crenata. The sequence continues at coordinate 29,568 of BKZX01021947.1, forward strand.
AAGGAGTGCTATACAAGACAATATATTGGGCCTAAGACCTATTGGACTTATATTCTAACATCCCCCCTCAAACTCATGTTGGGTGAATAGACACCAACTTGAGTTTGGAAATAAGATCACGGAAACGGCTTGGAGGCATAGGTTTGGTAAATATGTCAGCTAACTGGTCCTGAGAAGATACTGAACGGAGCTGCAAGGTACCCTGTAGTAAGTGATGACGAACAAAGTGACAGTCGATCTCAATATGCTTAGTACGCTCATGGAAGACATCATTGTGGGCAATTTGGATGGCACTTCGATTGTCACAATGGATCGGAACTGCAGTAGAACAATCAATGCCTAAGTCCTGGAGAAGCCAACGTAACCAAAGGAGCTCAGCAGTGGTGTCAGCAAGTGCTCGATATTCTGCCTCAGTACTAGAACGAGCAACAACAGATTGTTTCTTGCTGCGCCAAGAGATGAGGGAGTCACCAAGAAGAAAGCAATACCCTGTAGTGGAACGACGGTCAGTAGGGTCCCCTGCCCAGTCGGCATCAGAATAAGCCTGAAGAGTGAGCAACGACTGAGATGAGAAGTGAAGTCCATGAAACAAGGTGCCTTTCAAATACCGAAGAATCCGAAGTACAGCTGCATAATGGAGAGACCGCGGTGCAGCCATGAACTGGCTAACAATGTGAACAGCATAGGAGATGTCTGGTCGAGTGACCGTGAGGTAAATAAGACTCCCAACTAATTGTCTGTAGAGGGTAGCATCAGGAAGTGGTTCTCCATCATGAGTATTCAGGCGATTGTTGTATTCAATGGGTGTGTCAACGATCTTGCTGTCCGTGATTCCAGCTCGAGAGATAAGATCAGATGTGTACTTGGCTTGAGTGAGATAGTAACCATCGGAGGAGGAAGAGACTTCAAGGCCAAGAAAATAACTGAGAGGACCCAGATCCTTCATCTCAAAATGCTGACCAAGAAAGTGCTTAAGATCCTGGATGCCCTGCACATCATCACCAGTAATAATCATGTCATCTACATACAACAAGAGAAGGGTAATACCATGATCTGAGCGTCGGAAGAACAGAGCTGAATCATATGAACTAGCAGAAAAACCATGCTGAGAAATGGTGGAGCTGAACTTGGCAAACCAAGCTCGTGGAGCTTGCTTAAGACCATATAGTGCCCGACGTAAGCGACACACTTTGGGAGAAAATCCTGGAGGTTGGGAGAAACCAGGAGGGAGCTGCATGTAGACTTCCTCAGTTAGTTCTCCATTAAGGAAGGCATTATTCACATCCATCTGAAAAAGTGGCCAATGTCGAGAAGCAGAAACTGCGATAAGAGTACGAACAGAGGAGAGGCGAGCCACCGGTGCAAATGTCTCCTCATAGTCAATGCCATACTCTTGAGTGAATCCCTTGGCAACGAGACGAGCTTTGTAGCGATCTACAGTACCATCTGATCGAGTCTTGATCTTGTACACCCACTTGCAACCAATAGCAGATTTACCAGCTGGCAAATCAACCAGATCCCAAGTACCTGTCTTTAACAATGCATCCAATTCTTCTTTCATAGCTTGCTGCCATAAAGGGTCAGAGGAGGCCTCACGAAAGGTGTGAGGTTCATGTAAGGTGGCAAAGGCAGAAAAGCAGTGAAAATCACGAAGATGAGAGGGAAGAGTACTTACCCAATGAGAGCGACGAGGCTCAGGAGCAGTAGTGGTGACAGGATTCGCAGCAGGGGTAGAGAGAGGAGACTCGTCGAAGGTAGGATCGGCTGTAGGAGACTCATCAGAAGAGGGATCAGCAGGGGGAGACTCGTCGGAGATGGGATTAACTGACTCAGCAGAAGGGGAAGGAATCTCAAGGAAGAGATTTGGTAGAGGATCAGCCTGAGAATCAGAATTACCTGCAGAAAATAAAGGTAAGGAATAGAACATCTTGTGTTCCCAGAATACCACATGTCGAGAGACTCGAAGACGCTTGGCGACTGGATCATAACATCGGTATCCCTTTTCTTCAAGGCCATAGCCAAGAAAACAACAGAGCTGGGAGCGGGGTTGAAGTTTAGTGCGCTCATGTGGTTGAAGAAGAACAAAACAGACACAACCAAAAACCTTGAGTAGACTGTAGTTTGGAGCTGTGCCAAACAACCGTTCATATGGTGTTGTGTTTTGAATGACAGGTGAGGGGCATCGGTTGATGGTGTATACTGCAGTGAGAGCAGCTTCACCCCAGAATGAGGCAGGAGTGGAGGCTGCATTGGTGAGAGCCCTAACAGTATCTAGGATGTGACGGAGTTTACGTTCAGCTCGTCCATTTTGTTGTGAGGTGCCAGCACAAGAGGTATGAAAAACAGTTCCATAGTGTTTAAGAATAGTAGAAAAATCTGTTTGTCTATATTCTCGTGCATTGTCAGAGCGAAATACCTTAATAGCTTTAGAATACTGAGTCTAAACCATTTTAGCAAAATCACGATATATTGTGAGAACTTCAGAACGATTTTTCATTAAATAAATCCAAGTGTAACGAGAAAAATCATCGACAAAAATAACAAAATATCTTGACCCCCTACTGTGGGAACAGGAGAGGGCCCCCATACATCTGAATGTATAAGATCAAAAGTTGCAGAAGCAATAGACTCACTATTATTAAAAGGTAAGGCAGGTTGTTTGCCGAGCTGACATGGCATGCAATCAAATGGACTGGAAGAAACTGAACCTAATAGACCCCTAGATACTAAGGTTTGAATACGAGGAAGAGAAACATGACCTAGACGAGAGTGCCACAACTCGATGGAGGCAGAAGCAGCAATAACAGGGGCGGAGACTGATGAAGACGGAAAGTGAAGGGAAGTGAGCTCAAACAACCGTCCAACCTTACGCGCGGACCCAACGATCTGCCCCGTCCGAGAATCCTGCACAAGACAACCACGAGAAGAAAAGAACAGGTTTAAACCAAGTTCAGTTAGTTGGCCAACAGATAAAAGATTAAGATGCAATTTAGGAACACAAAAGACATCAGAGATAGATAAGTTAGGGGTAGAGATGGAGCCAACATGACTAACAGTCATGGCGGAGCCATCAGCAGTGGTAATAGTAGGTAAGACAGGAGGAGTGTGGGCACTTGTGAGGTGAGGATTGTCCGTCATGTGATTGCAGCAGGCAGAATCTAAGAACCATTCAGAAGAGATACCTGGTGTCACAGAAAGAGCAGAATTGGATGCACTGGAAGACAAAGCTTGAACCTGACTGAAGAGGGCTTGTAGATCTGCTATGCTGTAAGTAGGTGTAGTCAATGAGACAGGATCAAAAGATGCAGCATCGGATGATGGTACAGACTCAGAGGCAGTCAAGGCTGCAGAGCGCTGAAGAATGCCGGCACGCATGTTACATTGATCAATAGTGTGACCGCGATGCTTGCAAAAGGCACAAATAAGATGATAATTCTTCTTATTGGATCGCCTATGAAGAGGCTTAGAAATTTCACTTTGAGTCATAATGAAATCTCAACTGCAAAAACAGACCACAAAAATGAAATCAGCACGAAAAACTGGGTAGGGAGCACCTGGGTTGCAAAAGTCAACTCTGGAAAAAGTCAACGCTGCTGGTCAACGGTCAAAGTCAACGGTCAACGCTGGTCAACGGTCAACGGTCAAAGTCAACGGTCAACGGTCAACGCTGGTCAACTAGGGCTGACGTGGCACTAGGGCTGACGTGGCAGTGAAGGGCTAGGGCTGACGTGGCGCGTGAGGAAGGGTTTAACGGCGCCGAAACTTTGACCGGCGCGTGGCGGCGCGTCCGGGCTCCGATGAGGACGAATCTTGCGCGGTTGGGTCCGGCTCTTCGAGATCTTTCCAACAGCGGTGGAGGTGTCGTGATCGGAGTCCGGTAGCTGAAGAACCGAGGATAACGGTGCCGGAACTTTGGGCGGCGCGTCCAACGTCGTATGGGGTTGATTCTTCCGCGATTGGGTCTAGCTTCTCTAGATCTTTCAAACGGCTGCAGAGGTGTCGTGATCGGAGTTCTGTAGCGGGAGAACTGAGGGTGGCAGCAAGTCTGTCCGGCGATGAATCAGCTTCTTGGCAGCGCAGGCAACCGGATTTCTGACGGTGGCGGCTGGGCAGTGCCGGAGACAGCTGAGGCAGCGGAAGAACGCCTGGAAAGACTAAAACTGCACAATATTAGAGTCTTGGCTCTGATACCATGTTAAAGACTGAAAGTCTATGTATTGTATTATGTGTCAAATGTAGTACAAGAGAGAGCCTTTATATAGGCAGATGTAAGAGTAATGCACAAGTAAAAGGAGTGCTATACAAGACAATATATTGGGCCTAAGACCCATTGGACTTATATTCTAACAGTTACAATTAATTATGCCGTCTAAAATATCTTAATTATTATATCGTACATTTTAAAATACAGAAGGTTATAACTTATAAAAAAGACCAGAACTTACATAAGATATCGTAGATGTTAGAACACACTAGGTAAAAAAAAAAAAAACAGTTGCAAAGAAAAAAGTATATACCTGGCCTGAAAAGCGCTATAATTTTTGAGAGGCTTTGATTGGATAAAGGAGAAACGGACTAATTAAAGCAGAGGAGATAATAAGAGGTGGCACACCCTCCTGCAAAATGTGTATGTTCGTATTAATAGAAGAGGAAACTGAGAAATAAAAGTGAAGGGGATTGATTACGTACATTTGAACTATGAACACAATAGCGAGCTACAGTTGTCTTTAAAACTGGCGAGAACACACTTTGGCAACACAAAATGTGCGCAGGCTGATCATATGACGCAATTAAAGAAACAAGATCAAACAAACAAGCCTCTGAATTTGATGCTTCTCGGTCACGACTAACTTGATCAGATACTTTCGTGCAAGAACCTAAAAGTGAAGGACATATATAGTAACAACAATGAAATTAGAGCACGACAATTCATGGGTGTCTTTCTAAGCCCAATATGAAGTTGATCAAGCAAACAAACCAATATGAGAAAATTGTATGAAAGAGAGAAAAGTAAAACAAGGAAATTCACATAGAAGCAAGGGGGAAGTAGGAATTTTTTTATGGAGGCCGAGTTGTACTACTAATATATTAGTCAAGAGACTCAAGATAACCCCCTCCCCGGCAACAAAAGCACACACACACACATATATATAAGTCATAATTCATAAATATATTACAGAAAATATTATCAACTTTGACTTATATGTTGCTATATAATTTTTTTTAGGAGAACTTATCATTTTTTAAACTCCATTAAGTATATAAAAGTTGTCTAGTTTGATATTAGACAATTAAAAAAAAAAACGCAAGAGTGTCTATGCTTGATGACAATCTGTCGAATGAAGATACTCTAGAGTTCTTCTACCACATAGAGTTCTCTAAAATTTAACACTTAAATTTTTAACAAATGATTCAAATTATGTCATGTAATCAATCCACTAAAAAAATCCTTACAATTAATTATTTAAAAAATATAAAAAATAAAATTTATCTTACAAACAAACATCAACTTTGAATAAATAAATAAATAAAATCCCTAAAGTCTATTACTCACTCCCACCAATCCAGTTCTAGAATCACCCAAAAAAATAAAAACAGCTTTTGGGGTTTTCCAACTAAAATTGACGTGCAACTTACAGAAATCTGAATATACAAAATTAAAATTTCCCAAAGATTTCCCAACTTTTGGTAGATCTAGATTCTTAAGATTTCAAAAAACAATTTCTTGTGGATGATTTTAGACTTGGAGGGGCAGGAGAGAAAGGTTTTTTTTTTTTTTTTTTTCTTCTTCTTCTATTTGGGAAGTCAACATTTATTGAGGGGGGAAAAAAAAAAGTTTAATCATGTGGTAAGTTTTTTTTTTTAATATTTATTGTAGGGATTTTGTCAGTGGATTGATTTTTACATGGAATAATTCTAGATCATTTATTAAAAAGGGAAGGGCAAGATTAAGGAAACATTATGTGGTAGAGTTCCCCAAAAACTCATTCTATCATAGAATAAAATTCACCTTTACCATCTTCATTAAGGTTGTCCACCCCATATCCGGACCTGACAAACCCACCCATTCCGAACTCACCCCGTCTAATCCGAGTGGTGTGTTGGTCAACAGTGGGTGCAGCAATTAGAAACCTAATCCTATTAGGTCAAGTTTTGTTCATAACTCTTCCCCTCACTATCACTCTTCAGCATTCGAGATTTTCCTAGATCCGGTGAAGATCGCACCAAATTCGGTGAGAGCTTCACCAGATTTAGCAAGATTTTTGTTGATTTAATGAGATCTCCACTATATCCAACGGAGATCTCAATATCTCAGTCGTGCCTCGCCATCAACGAGGATGACAATGGGTTTGACTGATCCAACCATCGAAAATAGGATGAATCATCAATCAAAATCATGTATTTCTATAGTGGTGTGGTTTTCTAAGGCCTGATTCAGTCAATTCAGATGGTGGTTTGATGGGAAACTCAACTGAAATCAACCCATGGACACCTCTAATCTTCATAGTGAAATTCTTAAATTTTTCATTTTCAATATAAATTACCACATTATCTACCAAAGTGAATAGATAAAAAATTCAAAGTGAATAATTTTTAAAAAATTTAAAGGTTCACAAGCCACAAGGTATTACCAACATTTAAATATATATGAATTAAAAAAATTAAAAAAGAAAAATTTTTATTCTAAAATGGTTCGTTTTCATCCCAAAAGTAAATAGAGAGAATCATTTTTCAAACGTACAACCTTAACATAATGATTATTCTGTCATTTTGTTTTTTTAACCACGATCAACTTAGGAATCAAGTGATGACCTAGTTTATCTTATAATGAGTTCTTATCCAATTTATTGGTAAAATCATTATACGCTAGATTCATATCATTATTATGATTATCCAATGCACTCAATCTCATAAATAACAATAACGTAACAATGTTTTTAACAATATTAATTGTCAATCATTACAGGAAATTCCAATTAGATGTGTCGAAACTTCAAAAAGTGACAACTACTACAATAATCAGAAAACATATGCAGACAAAACAATGGATGAATATTCTCCAGCGAGATTGCCAATAAATGTGGAAAATATGCAATCAGATGATGACAACATGCCAATACAAAGGATTCAAAAGTGTTCAAAGGCTACTCAAGAAAAATCATCGAAGAACAAAAAGCTTAGAAGTGCAAAAAATAAGAAAAAGTGTTAAAGATGAAAAAATAAAAAGTTATTACAAACCATTGTTATTTGTTAAAACAATGTTTTATATTTACTCTATACAATGTTTAGTTGATTTATGGAGGTCTCAAACAAGTAATATTATTGTGAAGTAAATCTGTATTATCTGTATTGTTTTGGTATTTTTTCTATTTGATTATAATGGATTGATTGATTATTTGTATTGTATTTCTATTTAATATCAACTATGTTTCACCTACTTTACAGAAAAATTAAATTTCTAATCATGAATATTAATATAGATGATCCCGCACTTTGCGCGGGTTATATGCTAGTAGCTCATAAAAGAGAGATCAAAACCAGAGAGAGCACCATTCAAAGAGGTTCATATCCTTTCACATAATAAATAACTAGTTGCAAACCCGTGCCATGCACGGGAAAATTACTGAAAATGATATCTAAATAGATATATGATTTTTTTTCTTCCTTTTAGTTGAATATATATATATATATATATATAGTTTGAGAGAAGCCATGGTGACTATTCAATAAATAAATAAAATATAGCAACATAATTAAGGATTGAAAAATAATATCTTCTTTTGAATTGAAAAAGATAAATAGCTATTCTTATATGGCAAAAGGTTAACATATATGTTGCACAAAATGAATGGAAACATTATTCACTTTTATTTTGTGCACTAAGCAATGTAACTGATATGGATATTTTACACTGTTTTCCTAAGTATGGAAGGACGACCTTCCAACGTCTAAAGGAAGAAGGACGACCTTCCAGCGTCCAAAGACAAGACCTTTTGAATACCTCGATGAAGGACGACCGTCATTGGTGTATAACTAACAGCTCCAATAGTCCAAGACTCGATCCCTATCCATTACGGGAATCCCGCAAGACAGCTCACCGAGCTGATTCACCACCTGCAACAGGTGTCTTCCACGAATCTCGGGAACCAAGTCCATGCACGACGCACAGCAATACCAACCCGACGAGTGCCGGCCTTCCAAGTGAAGGGCTGCAAACGCCCCACGTCATCAGATCCAACGATCCCTGGAAGGCCACGTGCCACAAACAGAAGGCATATAAAGCCTTTTCTCTCTCCTCTCCTCAGGTATGAACAGTACAATCTCACTACAGAATTAAGTGGAGTTTTCTCTGACAATGGGTACTGACAAAGGCATCGGAGCCCCCTAGGCCGGCCCCAAACCGGTGCTCTTTTCCGATCAGTTTCTTTGTCTTGCAGGTCTTCCATCCTCGAGCTCGACTGACTGCAGTCACTGATTTTCCAGTAACATCAGTTGGCGCCGTCTGTGGGAACCGCGTTTCAGCTTTCACCACTCCTATACGAAACGACTGCATGGTCAGAACGAGATCAATGGAAGTCAATGCACAGTTGCTCCCTTCCAGTAGTCAATCTCCAGAAATGGCTGCAATGGAGAAGCAAGTGCGAGACCTCACGGCCAACCTTCAAGAGCTCACCCGACGGAACCAAACCCTCAACCAAAAACTCCAACAGATTGAAACCGACAAGGAGAAGCAAAGGGACAAAGGGAAGAGCAAGGAAAGAGGCGACGCCGAGTCTCGCCAAGAGCAACAACATGAGCAACAGCAAGAGCAACAACTAGAACACCATCAAGAGCAAGAAGGCGAGACAAGGGGTGAACACACAAGACTGCCCTATGAAGAATCATCGGCAAAATGGGAACAGGAGATAAGGGCTATGAAGGCGCAACTGGGAGAAATGAAAGATGAGTTTAAAGGAAGGGCGACCAGAAATCTGGACACCCTCGTACATAGAACGGACTCCCCATTCACAGAAAAGGTAATTTCTTTTCCCCTCCCATCAAAGTTTCGAATGCCTCCTTTAGAAAATTTTGATGGTACCAAGGATCCCCTCGACCATCTAGAGTCCTTCAAGACCATGATGTGTCTTCAAGGGGTTCCGGATGAGATCATGTGCCGCGCCTTCCCAACCACACTTAAGGGACCAGCTCGAATATGGTTCAAGAAGCTGATACCCGGGTCTATAGGGTCCTTCGCTCAGCTAAGCCAATCGTTCTTCAATCACTTTATTGGTGGACAACGCTGTGGAAGACCTACCACGCACCTTTTAAATGTCAGACAGAGAGAGGGCGAAACCCTGAGGTCCTATCTCACCAGATTCAACAAAGAGACTTTAATGGTGGATGGGGCAGATGACAAGGTGGTTCTGACAGCATTCATTTCAGGCCTCCAATCAGGAGATTTTTTGTTCTCAGTTTACAAGGATCCCCCTACCTCCATGTCAGAAATGATGTACGAGGCCCAACGATATATGAATGGAGAAGACGCCCTTCAAGCCCGAGATGTGGGAAAGAAGAGAAAGAATGACTATGCCGACCGTCCAAATGAGACTCTTGAGTCGAAACCAAGAATGCAGAGGAATCAGGGCAAGAAGCGGGAAGACAGGACTAGAAGGGGATCAAATGAGAGGTTCAACCATTTCACCCCACTAAATGCCCCTGTGGATCGCATATTCATGCAAATCAAGGACGACCCGGCGTTGAGATGGCCCGGAAAACTGCTCACAAACCCCGATAAAAGGCCAAGAGATAAATATTGCCGTTTTCATAGGGATCATGGTCACAATACAGAGGATTGTTACGACCTGAAGCGACAGATCGAAGAATTAATTAAACAAGGAAAACTGCAGCGATTTGTTGAGAGGGACCAAAGAGAAGGTCGTCCACCTCAAGCCCGGCCCCAAAGACCTCCAGTGGAAGACCGTCCTAGACCCCCCGATGGGAGAAATTCACATGATAAATGGCGGAATGGCAGCAGGAGGGACCTCCCGTTCTTCAAGAAAGGCTTATGCTCGCCAGATACATAACGTGTTGGTAACACAGAAGGCCAACAAAACTCCCAAGCTAGAAGACCTTCCAATTACCTTCACTGAAGAAGATGCTAGGACGGTCGTCCACCCTCATGATGACGCCTTGGTTGTCACTCTGGAAATCGCGGGCTATTCGACAAGACGCGTCTTGATCGATAATGGCAGTTCGGCGGATATCATTTATTTGACGGCCTTCCAGCAAATGAGGATCGGCAAGGATCAATTACGACCCATTGAAACTCCGCTAGTTGGTTTCGCCGGAACCAGTGTTTACCCACTAGGAATAATTTCTCTTCAAATCATAGCCGGCACCTACCCAAAACAAGCAACAAAAAGGGTTGAGTTCCTTGTGGTGGACTGCCCGTCAGCCTATAATGTGATCATTGGACGCCCTACTCTGAACCGTCTCCGAGCCGTCACCTCAACCTATCACCTTTTGGTTCGTTTTCCAACAGAGCATGGTATAGGCGAGATGAAGGGCGACCAGGCCATGGCAAGGGAGTGTTACTTAACTTCTGTAAGTACAAACCAGGTCCACCAGACGTTGATTGTAGAAGAGCGACGAAACTTCGCTGAACCAACAGAAAAATTGGAAGAAATCACATTGACAGAAGGCAATGAGAAACGGAAGACCAGAATAGGGACCACCATGCCAGCAGAAATACGAGGCTCGATAGTGCAATTCTTGAGGGAAAACGCAGATGTCTTCGCCTGGAGTCATGAAGACATGCCAGGAATTAGCACCGAAGTGATGGTCCACAAGCTAAATGTCAACCCTTCCGTGCATCCCATCAAACAAAAGAGACGAGTCTTCGCCCCTGAAAGGAATGCAGCCGTCATGACGGAGGTAGATAAATTGTTGACGGCAGGCTTCATCAGGGAGGTCTATTACCCAGAATGGTTGGCCAATGTCGTCATGGTCAAAAAGCCCAACGGAAAGTGGCGGATGTGTGTTGACTTCACAGACTTGAACAAGGCTTGTCCCAAGGATAGTTATCCCCTTCCAAGAATCGATCAATTAGTAGACTCCACAGCTGGACACAAGCTGCTTAGTTTTATGGATGCCTTCTCAGGCTATAACCAGATTCGGATGGAAGAGGAAGACCAAGAGAAGACGGCCTTCATTACAAGCCGTGGTCTTTTTTGTTACAAGGTGATGCCTTTCGGTCTTAAAAACGCCGGGGCCACTTACCAGCGACTGGTAAATAAGATGTTCCACAATCAAATAGGCAGAAATGTGGAGGTCTATGTGGACGACATGCTAGTAAAAAGCAAGGAAAATGAAGACCATCTCACGGATTTGAGAGAGACCTTCCAGGCCTTGAAGACCTACAACATGAAGTTGAACCCAGAAAAATGTGCCTTCGGTGTCTCCTCGGGTAAATTCCTCGGATTTATGGTATCCCAACGTGGGATAGAGGCAAATCCCGACAAAATCAAGGCTATCCTAGAAATGAGGCCCCCAACGACCGTCAAGGAGGTTCAAAGCCTGACAGGAAAAGCTGCCGCTCTGAACAGGTTTGTTTCCAGATCCACGGATAAATGCCTCCCCTTCTTCAAGGTCCTCCGGAAGGCCTTCCAGTGGACAGAAGAATGTCAACGTGCTTTTGAGGAATTAAAGGTATATCTGTCTTCTCCGCCACTTCTCAGCCCCTCAAAAACAGGCGAAGAGTTATATCTATACCTGGCCGTTTCATCATCCGCGGTCAGTTCGGCACTCATCCGCGAAGAAGAGCGCGTCCAGAAGCCCGTGTACTACACAAGTAGGGCTTTGAAGGGAGCCGAGGAAAGATATTCCAATATGGAGAAACTGGCTTTT
>BKZX01021949.1:2982-19140 GCA_014362285.1 Fagus crenata
TGTCCCATACATGCAGATAATGAGGTCTTTTTCTCTTTTAATGTTTCTTGTTCATGTCTTAGTTGGTTGTGGTTTGTGTTATTCCTTGGGTACACAATTATACTGCTCAGGCACTTATTGTATCTGCTGGTTTCTAGTGAACTTTGTCGTTATTATTCTGTGTTTGGAACATTGAATTTTAGTTTTAGGGTATTCTGCTTCTGCAACCACATAGTTTAAAAATACACATTCTATGGATGAAATCAAGTCTTTTTGTGTTCATATGCTGCCATTATCAATATTTTAAAGAAGTTTAAAGAATAAGTAGTATCTTATATGAGAATTTACAAAAGAAAATCTTGAAATAAGCTTCTTATGTTGATTTGTACTCCCCCCTTCCCCAAAAGTAGCATCTTAAAAGTTTTAAGAGTGTAATTTTGCGATTGGTCAACAACATTAATTGCAGCATCTTCATCATTGCTGATAAAACGACATCAGAGTGTGGGAGAAGAAATTCCAAGCTTGAAGACACGTTGAGATGCCAGGAATGATGCATTGCAACTCTAAGTTGCAGTGGTATGCTTTAACATTATGCTTTGTATTGGGATGTCATGCTTGGGCAGGCTTGTAAACATGTGCCTGTTTTTTTAGTTGAATTCAATGTGGGGTTACTCTCTGGTGATTTATTCTGCACTATGAGAGTTATAAAGTCAGACCTAGCTTGCCATCTTGCAGTGTATTTCTTCTATTTTTAGTGAACTATCTTCTTGGAATCAAATACTAAGGAATAAGAGCACATGGAGCTATCCCTTTGTCTATTGATAAGAAAAGTATATAGCATCATGTTAAATACTTAAATGTGCTTTCTCTCTAATTGGTAAAATGCGATTAAAATACAAGCGTAAGGTATTAGTCGTAGTTGTAATAATAAAATTCCTGCTTTGCTTTGACTTAAGATATAATTACTTGTAGTGATCGGAATGACATACATATGATACAGGTTTCGGAAGAAGCATTGAGTCAAATTGGTGCGAACGGATTAGGTCAACTTGAGATTGAAATATCTACCGAGAGCGTGGAGGTTTAGAAAATTGGGTTCTGTTCAGAACATGAGCAAGAAATTGAAGATCCCAATCAAACTATGACTCAGTGCAGCACCAACAGAAGCACACTCTATGAGGTTCTGGGTCTTCTCCATCATGATCCTGATGATTTAGCCGCAGAAGGTACTACAAGCAAGCGAAGCCATGATGAGGATGATGGGGCTGGACCTAGTGGAGAAGGCTATCCTATTGAGGAACCACAGCCAAAGAGGATTCAAAGACTCTGAGGAATTTAGCGAAGAGCATTTTTTCACTTCTTTACCTGTAAGTTAAAGCCTAGTTTAAATTACATCCATCATCTTTCTTCTTCTTCTTCTTATTTTATTTTTTTATTTTTATTTTTATTTTTTTCAGTTTTCATTAGCATTGAATAATATAAAATTTTCTTCCTGTCTTGTTGGTGCACTTTTATTTAATGGAAAGTAAGAGGGATAGTTACCAGAGTGATGTTGAAGAATTAGCCAAGTAAGGTCCCTCCTCTCACATCCACCTAGGCTCTTGCTAAAGTGCTCAAGGACTAAAAATTGTCAAGCATTTAAACTAACTGTCAAATGGCTCTTATTTTTTTATTAAATCATTTTCTTTTGGTATCCTGCAAATGTAATGCTCTGTTAAACTTCTATAAAATTACAAATACATATAGAAATTTCTCTTCCCTATGTAAAAGTTTTTTTTTTTAATTAATATAATTGTTGGCTTTTTCTTTTTCCAACAGTCAGACATATATAATGTTTTCTATTTTTTATACCTTGCTGGCATTTGGGTGTATGATTCATATTGAAGAAATTTCAAACAGTAACCTCGCTCGGTTCAGATGTTGATTTTGAACAACTTTTTAGACTGTATAGTAGTATTACACCTACATGCAATTGATGAAGTTAGAAAAAGAAAGGTAATGGAAAAGTAAATTGAAGTTTGCACAATTTTTTGCTGTTTGGTAATAAAATAAACCAAAGTAAATAATTTTTTTATTTGATACCAAAGATAAATACAAGTGATCTGTGTGTAAGTCATAGTCCATACAATACAAAACAGTAGAAGCCTATGTCAAATACAAAAATTCTGCTGCAACTCTGGCTAAGTATCTGGTATGCTGTAGCAGAGTAGGAGACACATGATAGAAATGAACTAGTGCTGCATATGTCCTCAAAACAAGCAAATCTTGCCACATTCCATGGTTGATCCAGCGTGTGGCCTTCCTTGTGTGTTTCTCCTGCTTGACAAACATCTCTGGATGTGCTTTGGATAATAACACTTTGAGGTTCAAAAATGCTAGATGGAATAAAGATTGTCTGATCATTAAGATTGCTGTAAACATTTCCTTGCCTATCCTTTACTTGTGCAGCAGCTCCCCAGTCTGTTTTCATTTTTTTTGTCTAGCTCTGTGTTGTACTATCTATGATTCTATTCAATTTCCCTTCCCATTGTGCATCACAATGGGCATTGTCCATAAATCATATAAGCAATAATCATACCAAGTTTGTATTTGTGGTTGTGACCAAGGAGTCCATTGGTCTGGGTAGTTGTAACAAGGAGATTAACCACTGCTGAAGTGATAGGGCAGGAGTTCGTCTGTTTTGAGTGTGATAGGAGATGCAAACCATACCAGTCTAGCTGTTTTGTAATGCCAAAAGAGATGTTCTAAAATATCTGCCTGTTGTTGACATAATCCAAAAGTTGAGTCCAAACTTGTAATTCTGTTATGTAGTTCAGATTTCACTGGCTAAGATTGTGTCAAGATCTTCCACACAAAAATTGTTACCTTAAAAGGATTCTTCATCTTCCAAAGGGCCTTCCAATGATATTGGTTTTGAGCTGTGTGATTTTGAGTTCCACTATTTTGTCGTTGCCTCAGTAAATGGTAGCCCTTCTTTACTGCAAACTCTCCTGATGAGGTATATGTGCCATATTAAGGTGTCCTTTGGGTTAAAGAAAGATATTGGTTGTTGAGCAATATGCAAAGCATCACTTCTTTCATACAAGGAATGTAATAGGGAAAGATTCCAATTTTTTGTTTCATTGTTGATCAGATCAGCAACTTTGTCCAGGGAAAGGTTCCTTGCAGTATTTCCCTTCATTTTTGGGGATAGTTCATGGTGTATAGGAATAGTGCTTCCATCCCCTACACTCCAAATTGTTGAAGTAAGGATAGTGCCCCTTGTTGTCATAATGCTTTAACATCCCCATGATGCAGTAGGTGGAACCTTTGCATTAAGTGACTAATAAGTATTGAAAAAATCTCTGATGTTGCATGGGCTGAATTTACCCAAGGCATGAGAACAGCACAAGGCTAAACTGCCTATTAGTCAATATTCTAAAGAAGTTTAAAACTAGTATTTTATAAGAGAATTTACAAAAGAAAATCTTGAAATAAGCTTTATTTGTTGATTTGTACTCCCCCTTCCCCAAAAGTAGCATTTTAAAAGTTTTAACAGTGTGATTTTGTGATTGTCCAACAACATCAATTGCAGCATTCTTCATCATTGCTAATAAAACGACAACAGTGTGTGAGAAGAAATTCCCAGATTGAAGACACCTTGAGACGCCAAGAATGATGCATTGAAACTCTAAGTTGCAGTGGTATGCTTTAACCTGATGCTTTGTATTGGGATGTCATGCTTGGGCAGGCTTGTTAAGATGTGCCTGTTTTTTTAGTTTGTCATTGCTGAGCAAGAAGGATAATGTTTAGTTCTTTCTAAAAGTTGTGTTTGACTCATTTTAATTCAGTTCAATGTAGGGTTACTTTTTCATGATTTATTTTGCACTATAAGAGTTATAAAGTCGGACGTAGCTTGCCATTATGCAGTGTATTTTCTCTATTTTTTAGTGAACTATCTTCTTTTGTTTTTTTTTTTTTTTTTTTTGATGAGTAGTGAACTATCTTTTTGGAATCAAATATTAAGGACTAAGAGCACATGGAGCTATTCCTTTGTCTATAGATCAGAAAAGTATATTGCATCATGTTAAACGTTCTCTCTCTAATTGTTAAAATGCGATTAGAATACAAGCAATAGGTATTAGTTGTAGTTGTAATAATGAGATTCCTGCTATGCTTTGACTTAAAATATAATTATTTCAGGTGATAGAAATGGCATACATATGATGAAGTTAGTTGGGAGAGATCTGTACTTTAATTATACCCGCTAGAGTGAGATACAAGCGAATGAGCGGAGTCATTCTACACCTACATGCAATTCTTGTCAATTAGAATTACTGCAGATGGGACTGCTTCTTCAATCGAAGATCAGAAGGCCTTGAACGCTAGACTTTGCACTCAAGGTTCGCTAATTCCAACTTAATTTTTTTTTTAATTTATTAATTTAATGCATTGGTTGGCTGTTTTTGGAGCTGAAGTTGAGAAATTATTTAAGGGCGAGTTGTATCATTTAGGCTCTATTTGGTTGTTGCGCTGAGGGTCAAATTAGTTGATTAATATTCTCAATTTGGTCAAAATGTTTTTGATTTTTTTTTTTTTTTTTTTAACTGTCCAGATGCTTTGAAATTCTAAAGCTAGATGCTTTGAGTTGTCTTTATGATCTGTTTGGTTGCTTGGAAAAAGGTAGAAAACAGAAAAGTAATTGAAGGATTTCAATTAATATTGGCTTGTGTCGATTGGGACCCGATAATTGGAGAAAAAAAGGTATTATCAAAGAGTTTGAGTCTGACACAACTGCTTGGTTAAGTTGAGGTAAATATATAAAAGTAAAATGGTAATTAGTTTTTATTTAAATTTTTCCTTAGCTTTCGCAAAACCGGTTAGAAGGTTTGAGCATGTTTGGTTCTTCAACTCAAATACTGTTTTCTGGATTTGAATACAGAAAATGGTGTGCCCGGGCTGAAAATTTTTTGTTTGGTTTCAGTACTTAGTTTTTGCATTCAAATATTTTTACTGTTCAAATGATACTGAATTCAGCCAAAATGAGAACATCTTTTAGCTGTTTTTACTTGAACTCGACTTGAATTCAGCTACTATTCAAAAGACCGGCGGCAATTTTGAAAATAACTCGAACTTATATGTAACGACCAATAGTCCAAATATCTTAAACAGAAAAGAATTTCAACCACACAAACCAACTTCGGCTCTCTCTTCTCTCTCGATGAATCCCTCAGATCTGGCCCTGTGGGTCTAGATCGGCTTGCATCAGAGTTCTTCCCTGCCCCCGTGGGTCTAGATCGGCTTGCATCCGAGTTCTTCCCAGGCCCCATGGGTCTCGCCTCGTTGTGTGGCTCGCTCTGCCGTGGGGCTTGCCTTGCAGTGGGTCTCGCCCCACTGTGATTTGCAGTGGGTTTATGTTGGGTTGCAGTGGGTTTGTGGTGGTGGGTTTGATTTGCGGTGGCCCTTTGGTGGATCGGGCTGTGTGAGTTGCCTTTTGGGTCGTGTTTATTTTGTGAATTTTCTGTGTGATTTGTTGTGGATTGTGTGGATTTTCTTGTGGTTGTTGATGGGTGGGTTATGGGTTTGTGATTTTTTGTGTTTGCTGTGGGTTGTGGGTGGCTGTGGGTGGTTGTTCTACTATTGTGGGTTTTGCCGTGGCTTGTGTGGCAAACGGTGGTGAGATGATTTGCTGTGGGTTGTGGGTTTTTGGTTTTTGTTTGGGCTGGCAGTGGAGCAAGCGGCGCGCGGCGTTGGGCTGGCGTTGTCCGGCTGGGACTAGCTCCTTATCTACCTTGGGTGGCTCACGGCCAGACGGGCTGCTAGTGTATCACTGTGTTGGGTCTGGGGGAGGAATGTCATATGAAGGGAATGAAATAAATCAGTTATAAATGAAAACTCTCATCTGAAAACAATCACCAAACAAAAAAAAATGATTGAAAACTGTAGAAAACCATATTTGAATCCAAAATTTGAAAACAGTACAAATATCAATTTTTGAGAACAAAAACAGAAAACTATGACCAAACATACCCTTTGTTTCCCCTTATTGGCTGGTGAATTCAATTGGAAATTTGTGTGTGAGAGAAAAAAATAAAAAAATTCTGTCAACTGTCTAGTAAATGTATCTAAGTTTGGTTGGGTGGAATATCTCTTTTCTTGGGTGCTAATTAATGAAAACTTTGACATCCAAAATTCTGTCTATTGCCTTGACCCCTTTTGTTTTTGTAGTTGTACAGAGCCAGTGTTTATGTAATTATTTGTTCTTTTACATTTACAAAATATGATCATCAGATTGACTTACATATGCATATATGCGTAATTTGCAGAAAATGTTCATGAAGGATCAAGAATGCTTCCATCATGTGCGTTGCCAGTGCTGTGCAATGGTATGTGATAGTCATCTTTAACTAAAAAAAATTGTGCTGAACTTTTCTATGTTTCTAATTTCTTATTTATCTTGTTTTTGGTCGGAAAATGAGGTTATAGGGACTCCTTTATCACTTGGGAGGAATTAATCAAACAATTTAGATATTGCTTTTGGGGAATGTTGCTGATCATAGTTCATCTACCATATGCTTCAATAAAGGCCTTAGTTTCTATGTCTTTTTGAGCTCTTGTTTCCCTTATGTGAACAAGTTATCTGGAAATCATTGAAACTCTTTGGCTTGTGGAGGAAAAAGCTGTTGCACGTTACTTGTTACTTTTACCTTCTTTTAGAGCAATTAGAGTAAATAAATCATCAAATTTATAGGAAAAAAGAAATTAGGTTAATAATAATTCATTAAATGTGATGATGATGATAAAGATGTGCATATGCTGAGAAAATCTCATTTTATTATTTTAATGATTTATGTCCTTGGTTCCTATTTAGTCCACATATTTTATTCTGTTCCATACATGCAGCGCATGAATTTTTTTTTTTAATGTTTCTTGTTCATGTCTTAGTTGGCTACTTGGCTGTAGTTTGTGTGATTCCTTGGGCAAAGGCAAACCTCAATTATACTGCTCAGGCACATATTGTATCTGCTAGTTTCTAGTGAACTTTGTCTATTATTTTGGGTTTGGAACATTGCATTTTAGTTATACGGTATTCTGCTTTCTGCAACCACATACTTTAAAAATATACATTCTATGGATAAAATCAAGTCTTTTCTTGTTCATATTTTGCCATTATCAATGTTCTAAAGAAGTTTAAAGAAAAGTTAGTGTCGTATAAGAGAAATTACAAAAGAAAATCTTGAAATAAGCTTCATTTGTTCATTTGTACTCCCTCTTCCCCAAAAGTAGCATCTTAAAAGTTTTAACACTGTAATTTTGTCATTGGTCAACAGCATCAATTGTAGCGTTCATCATTGCTAATAAAACGAGATCAGAGTGTGAGAGAAGAAATTCCCAGCTTGTGGTTGTTGAAGAAGTTGGTGCTGCTATATGTGGTTGTTGTGATTGTTTATGCAGCAGCTTTGTGTTTGGTGTTTTGGTATCTATCTCTTTTTCCAACAATTGTTTTTTGGTGGGCTGCCAGATTGATAGCATTGTTATGTACTATGAGTGTTGCAGGTTGCACTAAGGGCCTCTGTGTCTTTGGTATTTATCCTTCTTCTCCGACTTTTGGTGTTGGTTTTGGTATCAGTGGTAGTTTCTTTGATATCTGTCATTTATCACCAACAATTGTTTGTTGGTGTTTGGGCTGCCGGATCGATAGCATTGTACTCTTTTTCTGCGGTTTCTTTGTGGATCTCGTATCATGCAATTTCATGAAGACCTACTCCTGGTAGCATCGTTTGGACCACTAATGTGTTCAGTGGTAGTTTCTTTGGTATTTATCATTTTTCTCCGACAAATGTTTGTTTGTGTTTGGGCTGCTGGATCGAAAGCATTGTGCTCTTTTTCAGTTGTTTCTTTGTGGATCTTATCTCATGCAATTTCAAACTTAAGCTTCTGTCATACTACACCTTGAGTTTGAGGAGGGATGTTAAAATATATCAAGGCTCATTCTTAGTCTAGGCCCAAGTCTAATACTTTGTGTTAATTCAGGGTTAGACTAGGGTTGGTCTCCTCTAAATACGCTGTTAATGAGTTCATTGTAATCAAAATGTTATATAGTAAAAATCCAGTCGTCAAGGACTTTCCTGTGTGGACGTAGGTCATCATGACCGAACCACGGTATCTCTTTGTTTCTGCTCTCTCTACTCTCTATTATTATCGCTTTCTATTTTCGTACAGATTACAACTTTAAGTTGCAGTGGTATGCTTTAACCTGATGCTTTGTATTGGGATGTCATGCTTGGGCAGGCATGTTAAGGAGTGCCTTTTTTTTAGATTCTCATTGCTGAGCAAGAAGGTTAATGTTTAGTTTTATCTAAAAGTTGTTTTTGACTTATTTTAATTGAGTTAAATGTGATGTTACTCTGTCGTGATTTATTTTGCACTATAAGAGTTATAAAGCCAAACCTAGCTTGCCATTATGCAGTGTATTTCCTCTATTTTTCAGTGAACTATCTTCTTGAAATCAAATATTAAGGAATATAAGAGCACATGGAGCTATCTTTGTCTATTGATAAGAAAGTAAATGGCATCATGTTAAATGTTCTTTCTCTCTAATGTGTAAAATACGATTAGATTACAAGATTAAGGTATTAATTGTAGTTGTAATAATTAAATTTTTGCTATGCTTTGACTTAAAATAAATTACTTCTAGTGATCAAAATGGCCTATAACTAAAATTCTATAGAAAAACTTGTGAAAAAGAGAGATTTTAAGTCCTATAGAGGTTTTAAGTCCTCAACGTCTAGAAATAGCCAAATAAATGTTTTAGAGGCTTGTATAAACCAAAGTGATCTTTCAAGCATTGATTTGAGGTCAATTTTTCTTAAATCCTGTTCCTTTGGTTGGATTAGGGAAATCCTAAATGTAGGGTTATGTTTAGGGCATGATTTCTATGTTGTACTTATTTTCTTTCAATTCATCAATAAATCATGAAATTGAGGACTCAATTTAAATACTCAACGGTAGCTTGTTAACAAATCAGTAGATATCCTGCATATTAGGATTAGGGTTGGGTTAACTACACTGTTAGTCCCTAATATTTACATAGGTGACACGTTTAGTCCCTAATGTTTGAAAATTACACAATTGATCCTTAACATTTCAAAAAGGGCACTGTTGGTCCTTACAGACCATTAGCTCTCATTTTTTTAAAACTTTAGAAACTAAAGATGAGCGCTATTGGTCCCGAAATCGCATCATTTAGGGACCAATAGTGCTCACTTTTTGAAACTTTTGGAACCAATTCCATTCACATTTTTGACACCTAAGAATAAAAAATTACTATAGGGTGTGCTCACATTTTGACACTTGAAGACTAAAAATTACTATAAAGACTAATAATGCACGATTTTGAAACATTAAAGATCAATTATGTTTGTTTCAAACATTAGGGACCAAATATGCAATCTGTGTAAACATTAGGGATCATTGGTGATTTTGTGTTTCAACTATCAATCCATTATATTGATTGCTCAAGAATGTAGGTAATGGTCCCATTAAAGATTTAAACTCCCAATTTGGTTAGAGTTTGACCAGAGTGAAGGGATTAAAGAAAATATGAGTTTTAGGTATTACTATATTAGGTTTATTATGACAATTAGGGTTTTCCCAAACCGATAAAGGTTTAACCAAATTGGATATAGTAATTTGTATTTGGGACATCTAATTAGGGTTTGGAAACACCAATTGGGCAAAACAGCACGAAATTTGGAGTAATCAAAGAATTAAAATCGTTAAGATTAGGACTTAGGTTAAAGTTGGGGTTTTATTATGCTTTTAATACTTTTATGTCAAATTAAAGGTGTACTTATCAAATTAAAATATCTAATTACAGGTTTGAACATCTAATTAGGTGAGGTGACCAAGGGTTATGATTAATTTAAATTTGTCTTAGGTTTAATATAAGAATCGTAGTGACAAAATGTTGTAAGTGAACAATTAACAAGATTTCAAACACTTAGTTGCTCTTGAGGAACTTTCTTATAGGGAATACGTCATAAGAGTCTTCAGTTCTCAAGAATAAAAATATGATCAATCACATGTAATAGAAAAATCATCAAATATCTATTTGTTACACAGTTAATCTCCGATACTAAACCATCATACGATCTGTCTTAATATTGGTTGCCAAAATCATCAATAGCACAAGGGGAGCTCTATAATTCTTGTGGGTGCCTTATGTGATTGTACTCTAAATTGTTGGGTTTTCTTTTATTAATAAAAGTTAAAAATAATTCCATTTGAAAAGGAATATGAATACCATTAAAATTTCATGTTTGGGAGCATCGGATTGCAAACTATCGGTGCCATACAAGGGCCCATTTTTTAGGGGTGAGGGAAACAATCATGTTTGCCTTTGTTTTCATCTTTCTTCTCCTACTTGCAAGACTAATTCAAACAATGAGTTAAAAAGGCACTTAGAATTACCCATAAGCAAGGTTATTAAAATCCCGATTCGAATCTTAAAATCTTACGATTTTACGATTCAACATTAAGAAAACGATTCGAATCTTAACTGAATCTTAAAGGTGGTAGAATCTTAATAGAATCCCGATTTGAATCTTAGAATCTTTAGAATCCCGATTTGCTTTCGATTCTATACGATTCTACTACATAAGGTTTATTCGGATTTTTTAGGTTTTTTTTTTTGGGTCTCCAATGAAAATTTAGCTTGTATTGAGCTGATTTTTACTTTTTAGTATGTTAGTAGCCCGCCCTTTTTTTTTTTTTTTTTTGATAAGAGAAGCCCACCCGTTTTAGTATGTTAATGTTAGTACTTAGTAGCCCAGCCCACTAGGCCGCCCATTTAATAAAAAGAAAGGCAAACGGCAAACCCTAATCCCTTAAAAGTCTAAAACAGAAGTGGAGATTGGAGACTGGAGAGAGTGAGAGTCTGAGAGACCGAGAGAGTAAGAGACTGAGGGTCTGAGAGTGTGAGACACTAAGACTCTAAGACTGAGAGTGTCGTCCCTGCTATCGCAAGTTGCAACTCGCAACTCACAAAATGGTTGGGAAATATTTTGATTTATGTAACGTTATTATTTGGAATATTATGTATGTTTGTAGTTATGTGGTATTAAAACTTAGAACTTGAAAGTTTGAAGTTTGAAATTTGTCATTTGGTATTTAGTAGTTGATGACTTATTGCATTTTATAAATTTTATGCCAAAACTTATTTATTTTTCAATGACCTATGTTATGAATTATAATTATTTATATATTTTTATTTACGGAAAGTAGAATCTTACGATTCACGATTCGATTCTACGATTCAATTCGTGAAACCCTCTCAACGATTCAAGGTAGAATCCCGATTTTAATAACCTTGCCCATAAGCGATTGGAAATGTATTAAAAGTGTGAGAAAAGTAAAATATTCCCAGTTCATAAAACACTAGAGCCTATTCACAATTATTATGCATATCCCAGAAATTGCACATTTGCATTGCAATTTTTGTCCTTCATAGTTTCCCCACTTCGGAATGCAACATTTTCCTCAGTTTCCTTTTCATGTTTCAATTTGCTTTCTAGTTCATGCTCTAATAAATACTAGAGCCCATCTCCATTTAGCATAAACCTTCCTTTCTCCCAATTGCGTATTAAGATTAAGATGTCCTCCCATTTAGCCCCCTTTTATTTGAACATGGAGACATTGGACCAAAACCAGTATAATGTCTCAGCATGAGGCATTTGAATGCAACCCTCAATTGATCAATTTAGCCAAAGAATACTATACAGATTCTTGTATCATTTTACTTAAACATCACAATATCTCATAAATCTCCTCCACTTGATGGTGTGATCTATCTGCAGAAACAAATCCATGGATCATCCCTTCAGCCTCAAAGCAACTCCACCCTAGTTTCTTCTTCAGATCCTTCTCATTCATTACTCTTCTTACTTCTTCAACTTTATCCCATCATCCAACACTTACTTGTACATTACTCAACAGTGTATGATACCCAACGTTATCAGGTTCCAATTCCAAAAGCCTTTGTGCTGTATATTCCCCAAGTTTTATGTCTCCATGAACTCTGCAAGCCGCAAGAAGAGAACCCCAAATCCTACCATCAAGAAAAATCACCATTTTCACAATTATGGCTAAGGCCTCTTTAAGCTTTCCATATCTACCCAAAAGATCAACCATGCAGGTGTAATGATCCAAATTAGGTTGAATACCAAATATCCATTTCATAGAATTATAAAATTCACACCCTTATCTAACACAACCAGAGTGACTACAAGCAGACAGTAAGCTCAAGAAGGTGACACTGTTTGGTTTTATTCTTTCCTTCAGCATTAGACCGAAAAGCTCTAGGGCTTCAAAACCAAGCCCATGAGTTCCAAAGCCTTCAATCATTGTTGTCCAGGTTACTAAATCTTTGACCAATATATTATGAAAAGACAATCTAGCAGAAGAAATGTTTCTGCATCTTATGTACATGTTTAAGATAGAGGCTTCTAGATATGTAGTTTCTTCCATTGTTCTGCAAAAAATGTTTCTTATAAAGTAGCCATGGATTGCCTTACCCAATTGCAGAGCCCCCAATTGGGTATATGCATTAAGAATGCTTCTTAAAATCTCAGCCCCAGGATCAACATTTGCAGCTTGCATTGTATGGAACAAATTTATGGCATCCTTAACATATCCATTTTGAACAAAACCTGATATCATAGCACCAAATGTGACATTGTTTCTATAAGAAATTTTTCTAAACAACTAATCTGATATCTCAATTTTCCCACACTTGCCATAAAAATCCAACAAAGAAGTCAGCAAAACATCATCACAAAAACCTGCTTTAATGGATAAACAATGTATCTGTTCACCTTGAAAAAGAGCTCTAGACTTCGCAAATGCTAATATAAGTAAAGTTATAGTCTCAATGTTGAGTCCAGCTATACCCTGCATTTCACTAAACCTATTCACTAACTTTTCAATATCCCCTTCCATGGAATAAAAAGAAATCAGAATACTCCAGGAAACATCATCCTTTATGTCAATCTTGCTGAAAAAGATTCCAACTTCTTCAACACTACCCATCCTAGTATACATTTCCAAAACTGAATTTTGTAAGGACCCATCACTTTCTAATCCACTCTTGATTGCATAACCATGAAGTTGCATCCCATGGATCAAACTTTCACCGGCACAACAAGCCTGCAACATTATAATCAAAGTCACTGAATTGGGTTCAGACTTTACCATCGTTTCCCTAAACAAATCGAAAGCACTACCCACACTTCCCTCATGAACATACCCCGAAATCATCGACGTCCAAGAAACCAAATCTCTTTGTGACATCTCATCAAACAGTTTACGGGCAATACCTACGCACCCCCATTTCACATAAACCTCAATCATCGTATTGCAAAAATACACTTCAAATCCAAAACCCATTTTTGTTGACACACAATGAACCATCTCTCCATATATTACATCACTCTGAAGCGATAAAACAGCTTGGTTTACTATCGGAAACGTGAAACTATCATGGGCAACACCCAAATGTCTCATTATTTTGTACAATAACAAAGATGAATCATAAAGACCCAAATCAAGATGGGACTTAATTATCAAATTCCAAGCTATAGTGTGAGGTTTTTCTAAAGTGTTAAATACCCGTATGACACTATCAATGTCATGGAACTGAGCGTACAAGCTCATGAGCTTTGAGATAACAGAAATGGCTTCCAAACATTTTGAGAGAATGAGAGAAGCATGAGCTTGTCTCAGAGTTTGAAGGTCCTTGCATGAGTGTAATAGCCATGAAGAAGAAAAGGGTTTCAGTGTGAGATGGTGGTAATGAGTTTTAAGGTGATGGGTGTGAAGAAGAAGAAGAGGAAGTTGTGAGGAGAAGCGGAGACGATGAAAGACATGATGGAGAAGGGGGGGAATATTGACGTTGAAGATTCAACAAAGCTGTGTTCTTCGACTGAATTGAGACTTATTTTCTTTTGAGTTTTGAGAGGGAGAACCCATCAAGTACTGTCCACTTTGAGAAGAGATGTAACTCCATATGAATCGGTAAGATTTTAGCAGAAAAAGGAGTTTTTTTTTTTTTTTTTAAATGAAGCAAATGTCCAAAGCTTCATTCCTACTAATCACACACTCTTTGAGTCTCCCGTCCCACATAAACCGATTAATCATCAGACTCAATGGTCTTAAAGGTGACCCCAAAGGAATTCAAAGGGATTCATTGTCATAAAGATTCGAACACGCAACTTACAGTTCCTTAAGTGCATATTACAACTTAGCCTACTATTCAAATATCAGTTTTTTGTAAGTTAATCCTCTATAAACCATCATTCCATCTTCTTCTTCTTCTTTTTTTCTTAAAGAATGTTACATAAATGGTTTGATAAATGAAGGTTTAACTATTTAAGAAACATGAGACAATGTGGAAAAATCCTGTAAATATAATGTGGTTAACTAAAGTTTAATTAAACGATACAATGTGAGGTATACACAACAATATAGCTCGACCACTAGATTAGTTGCTCTCCCTAACAACAAAATTTGTTCGTTATTGTGTGTGATCCTTGTGAACTATATCATACTCTGTTCTAGCATATTTGAGTAAGTTCTTAGAAACAAGCAATTGTGTATTATGAGTGTCAAATAAAATTACATGTGTGGAAATCTTTAGTATCTAATCCTTTGCTGAAAGATACCAAGATCATATTATAAATAATAGGGTTACATTAAGAATTGGCTTTGAGTGGATCACATGAGGATACATCTTAAGTTAACATTCTATGGTAATTGCAACAGCACGGGTCAGTGGTGCTTGGACTAAAAAGAAGCAAATGACCTTGTATCTAAAGCAAACTGAGAATTTTTTTTATGCTTCTGAAGTGCCATTTCAATCTCAACTTTTTGATTACTTGATAATCTAATTCACATCTTCATGACAAACATTTTTTTAGCACTTCCTCAAAATCCATCTCATTTCTCAAAAACCATTTTCTACACATAGTACAGTGTCTAATCTATATCTTCTCTGAAACCACCTTCCATCTTCAGAAACCACATTTCTCCAAAGCATCCATTACTATTATTGATATGCCCACCCTTTTCTATAATCTACATTCACCACACGACCATCAAACTCGAGATTGCAACAGCCAAACAATGAAACAGTGCCATTCTTTCTTGCTCACCAAAAACTCGAACCTCTAAATCTGACATAACATTACACTCCATTAGTAACAGAATCTTCTTCAACCTGTTTATGGTCAGTCTGACAAAAGTTTTGCCTGCTTTGTCACAGAATGATCAACACTTTCCCTTCTTAAATATCCTTGCTTACTTAAAACCTTGAAATCCAGTACCTCTTATTCAAAGACAGCCTCTACATTCTTTGTAACACTTTCACAAAGTACCACAGCAGCCACTCCTACAACGAACAACCACAAATTCCAGTTAAAAGGAAACAAGTGTTAAATACTGACAATGAAAATTTTAATAAACAATAGAAAGTATATTCCATTTTCAAAAGCGCCAAACATAGATTAAACTCTAAAAGCAAAAGAGGTATTTACAAGTCAATGCAAGCATGTACACATTCATTACCCTTCAAAAAAATTTGCAAATAATGAATGTGCTTTAGACTTGAATTTGCACACCTTTGGTAACCCAATACATACCAATCATACAATTAAGAATGTAAACAAACCAAGCTAAGCCCAACTTCCTACTACTCAGACTCAGCTCTTGCAAGAAATTATTTTTAGAGCTCGATTGGCTCAGCTCATGCAATACTCGACTGTCTTCCGCTACTTGCAAGCTCCAAAAGCTTCTAATTGCTAGCTGTTTTGAATTTTTAAACTTCAAAAGCTGATGGGCTCTACATCAAGGGTAAGGTTACTGCATAACTTAGGAAATAACACCTGTAATGGCCTTTCTTCTCTCACGAGTCCATGGGGAGCATGGCAATTTATATATATATATATATATATATAAAAATTCTTAAAAAAAGGATCCTCAACAAGTGCTCTTCTTCTACCATGTGGGACCAATAGCTGCTAATAGGGAAACATGGCTTTTTATGACAGAGGAATGGCTACTATTTTCATCTATTCTTTGCAATTGGTGAACACAGGGAAAAAAAATCGTCTTATACAAGACAAGCCCACAGTATTTTTGATGTGG
>BKZX01021952.1:0-16886 GCA_014362285.1 Fagus crenata
TTTTAACTTTAAGTGTGAAATTTTATTTTTTATTTTTAACCAAAGCCTAACTAACCAAAGTTAAAAAGAAAAATTATATTCCAATTATTTTAAGTTTAAGTGTAATTAGTCTTAACTTTTGAAACTAATGTGTTTTGAATAGCAAAACAATTGATAAAATTAGTAAACAGTCTGATTTATTGTAAAGTGGAATCTAATATTGGCGGCTTTGACGGCTTGGGTGAAAGGTTGTATTCATTTTGTAGAATTAGGTGTTTATTGATAAATATTGTAAATAGGTTTCAACAATTGTAATTGGTCTCAACATTTATAAAGTATTTGTTTAAATGAGCACTTCGCGTGATAAAATTCATAATCTTTGTCATTTATTGTAAAATAGAATCAAATTTTGACGGTTATGATGGTTTGTATGAAATTTTTTAATTAAGTTGTAGAAATATGTATTTTGGTGATAATTATAGTAAACTATGTTTTACTACTCGTATTTGGTCTTAATTATTGTAAAGTATTTATTGAAGAGTACAAAATGGGTTATAAAATCAGTAAAAGTTGTCATTTATTGTAAAATGGAATCAAATTTTGACGGTTATGAGGGTTTGTATGAAATGTTTTAATTTACTTGTCGAAATATGTATTTTGGTGATAAATATAGTAAAGTATGTTTTAGGACTTGTATTTGGTCTCAATTGTTGTATAGTATTTGTTGTAGAGTACAATATGGGTGATAAAATTCGTAAGCTTTATTATTTATTGTAAAATGGAATCTTTTTGGATGGTTAGTGATTTTTAGTAACTAGTTTTTAAATCTAGTACTTTTTGTGATAATTTTAGTAAACTTTATTATAATTCGTAATAGTTATCAGTTTCAGTATTAATGTTGTTTATTATTGTAAAGGGGTGTGAGGATGTGTAAATAGTGTTAATTGAAGTAAATTTTCGGCGGCTGTGATTAATAAAATTTGTGTGAAATATTGTTAATTGGTTGATAAAATTTGTATTTTTGTGTATAATTATCGTATTGTAGTATTATTCCGTAATAGTTTTGTATATTCTCGTACTTGTTGTGATAGATCGTGTAATATGTGTGAGTTTAATTAATTCATCCCTTACTTTTTGTATTTTGTTCTTAAGTATTGTTATATGAGTGTTATTTATTGTAACTGGTGTGTCAATTTATGTAATACCGTACCTGAGCAGCCAGTCACAATTTTTCCTAAATTCCAATTATACCCCTACGGGAAAAAAAAGCAACGGGACATAAGTATTTCCAGTAGAAACAATATGAAGGTGAAGGCAAAAGTAACCGAAAAAATGGTAAAAAATTAATAAGGATTTAAATGCTCATATCTATACATTTAAATGAGTAGAACAATCATTATAATAAATAAATTAATTAATTAAAAAAGAAGGAGAAAAAAGTAGAACAATATGAACATGAAGAAAAAATTAACTGAAAAAATGGTAAAAATTTATAAGAGCATCTAAAGGAATTAATAGTAGACATTTAAGGTCAAATTTAAATAGGAATTTAGAATAATATATGTTAATCCGTGGCAATTATGTAGTTATATTTGTCCAACTAAACTACCACGTGTCGAGCAGAAGGCATTGCCATACATGTCACATGGCAGAAATATGGCAATGTATTCTGCTTTAATTTATATATAGATGTCTTCCCTCTCTCTTATAAGGGATGGACAAGATGGTATAGAAAGGATCTTAGGAAATCCTACCATAGGGATTTTCCTCCGTGGACGTAGGCATTATGGCCAAACACGTAAATCTCGGTGTTCATTTTATCCATGCTTGAATCCATTTTGGCGGTTCCTACCCTACAAATAGATTGTAGAACATTTTTTATCCCCTACATATAGTTTATTAGATGCCAATATTTTATAACATATCGAATGACTAATTTATTTCATAAAGTCTGTTTTTTTTTCTTTACATTAATGTTCTTTCAAATTGGATTGATAACCAATCATGTGAATGGGCCAGTTAATTTAGAGAGAGAGAAGTGAGAAAAGCACTAAAAGATACAAATGAAACAACACAATTAAGGAATACGATCCACTCCATTTGAAATGAAATGAAGAGAGTTCATTTCATGGTCTAAATTAAATATTATAGATCTAACAGTGTACAGACTACTGTATCATTTAAAATTTTAAACGATGTGACAGTATGTACATGTTTAGATTCATGAGATAAAATCTTAACCATGAAATGGATAAATGGAGAGATTTCCAAATGGAGAGGAAAAATTAAGGGAGATGATATTCCTTGATGAAAAAACATAAGAATAATAATTAAAAAAACAAATTCAATGTAATGTAATAGTAGGATAAGAATCCTCTCCATTTGGAATAAAAGGGAGAGTCTTCATTTCATGATCCAGATTAAATATCACAGATCTAATAGTATACAGACTGCCACTTCATTTAAAATTTTAAATGACAAGGCAGTCTATATATCGTTAGATTTGTGAAATAAAATCTTAACCATGAAATGAACAAATGGAGAGATTTCCAAATGGAGAGGATCCTTATCCGTAATTAGTAGTACCTTGGCATATTTCTTAGGTGTTCAATCAAGAGGTTCTCATTTCTTCAATGGTAGACATGGATTAAAGTCAACGCATACAAGCAGCATCGGCTATATTATTATCTAACCCCATCCCCAAATGAGGAAGAAGCCAAAGCCAAAATATCCTTTATCATTGTCTTCCATTCCTAGCCAGGCTTACAAGATGGATTTTCAATGAAGTTGATGACGTTCGTTGTATCTCCCTCTACCACAACTTGTTCAAGCCTCTCGTCTTTTGTCAATGCATACAATTGATGAAGTCAACACTAATCTTTCCATTCCTTGCCCAATATCTGAGAACTTCTCAAGACTTTTACAAAAATCGAGATAAAAGCATTTAAGAGATTTCAACTGGATTCTTCTTGGAATAATTTTAAGATTTTTTCATCTTTCGAGATCCCAGTATTCAAGCTCTTCAAGAAGACCAATAGACTGATGAACTTCAACTAAATTTTCACAATACCACAGATCCAACACCTTTATGTTTGGAGAGCTCACTGATAAGTCAAGTACTTTTGTAATGTATTTACAATTCATATATTTCAATGTTTCAAACCGACACCTCTGAAAAAGAAGAAATTTATTTGGAAATTTAGTAACTTCAACAAACTTTAAAATATAGCTTAAATAAATACTAATGATCATACCTCGAAATGCTTGTCCAATTGAATTTGGCTTCTTGGCATGTTAAGTGCAACGAATTTTTGAAGAAAAAAATTGGATGGCAAGGAAGATAAAGAAATTCAGGCCAATCAAGCAATCTTAACTTATTGGAAAGATATTTAAGGTCTCCACAAATTACATTACGAACTTTCAGGTATTTGAGATTTTTCATCTTTTCAAGATCCAATTGCATGTTTCTTGGTTTAGGCAAGCACACTGTTATGCCTCGAATTTCATCCGACCCCTATTTGGCCAAAAATGTAATTATTTGTTAAATTATTTCAACAAAAACCACACTGATAAGTTTATATTTCTTAAACATTAAAAAAAATAGAAGAAAAAAAAATAATAATACAACATCCACCATGTGAAAAAAGGCAAAAAGGAAATCAAAACAATTTATACCATATTTCCTTGTAGTACTTCAAGAGCATCCTTATGACACAATATCCTGCTATGTTTCTCGAGCGCTTGTGGTGATTCTTGTCGAACAATTTCCCAACCCATTTGTTGAATCAAGTCATGCATCGATAGTCCATTATCTTTGGTAACTGTTATGAGAAACTTATCAATAAGTTTTTTAATATCATAATATGGTTCGTAGAAATTGATACTGGTTAGTATATCAACAACAAAATCCTTGACATATCCTTTAAGGAAACATGCAATATCAAGGAAAATATCCCGTTGAGTTTGGTCCAATCCATCATAGCTAATTTTGAGTATTTCTTGAATATCTCCCTTAGGAATTCTTTTATATTTGTCCAATGCACTCTTCCATTCATGTTTAGTTCCTCTATACAAATCTGCACCAATGATTTTTAGAGCTAATGGAAGGCCTTTTGTATAATGTATAAATTGGCCAACAAGTTCCAAATAATCTTCCTCGGATTTATTTCTTCCAAAGGCATGTTGACAAAACAGTTCACGAGCTTCGTATTCATTTAATTCCTTAACCTTGTAGTATGTTACATAAAAATCTTTTTGAAGACTATCTAGCGAGTGTTTGTCTCTTGATGTTATAATGATTCTCCTTCCAAAAGCAAAACAATCATAACTTTAAAGCAATTTATCTATCTTGTCCAATTTTTCCACATCATCCAGAACTACAAGAATCTTTTTTTGGTGGAGCCTTTCAATTGTCACATTGATTCCTCTAGATATACTCCCAACCTTTGAATTTCTATACCCCAAGATCTCATAACAAAGTGTTTCCTGTAATTGGATTACACCATCAATTGTCTTTGACTTTTCTCTAACATTCTCTTGAAAGCTACTTCCATCAAAGAGATAATGAATTGTGTTAAAAACTGCTTTTGCAATTATTGTCTTACCCAGTCCAGGATGTCCATAGATCCCTACAAAGCGAATATCATCTGACTCAATATTTAAACACCAATTTATGATGTGCTTTACTTGAGAATCTATTCCAACTGGGTATTTTGCAACAAATAATTGTGTGTGATTTAATTTAGCACTTGGGATCACTTCAAAAATTTCCTGGATAAATTCAAATTGAGGGTGGCTGCCAATTACAAATAGTATTAAAAAACATGTAACAAGTTAGACTAGAAAATAGAAATATGAACGTGAAATAAATTCAAGATGTTTAGTTTGTGCACTACAATTGAAATATTGTTAATCAAAGTAAGTTACATGAAATTCATAGATATGAGGCAACAAGTTATTAGGAACCAACTTTTGATACTTATAGACAAATTATTAAGTAATTTTTCGAAAACTTTCTAAACAATGGGGAAGAAACTCGTAATAAATTGGGAAGATTATGTAATTATATATTCTTATATTTCTATGGTTGATCTTTGTAGCTTAACTAGTATAGTGGTAGAAGATGTGATCAAAATAAAATACTTTCATATTTGGCAAAAAAAAAAAAAAAAAACACCATCAAGTTGTAACCGTTGATAACACTAGAACTTAATGATAGTAACAAACAATTAAAAATCATAAAAGCCAAAGAGTAGTCATTAAATACGTACTCATTATTGTAAGGCAAACCATATAAATTACCCTCTTCACTTAGAGCCATCCTCCATCTTTGCACCTTCATATTATCCTTCAATTTGTTTTCATGTTTTGCCAAAGCTTCTCCAAACTTTCCATTTTGATTACGTACATTTGATGGATCCATCTTGTAAAATACTGGTAACACACTTTGACCATTCTTCTTACATTCAAGAATCTTGATAAGTTTGTCCAAACACCAATTGGAAGATGCATAATTTTGAGAGAATACAATTATTGAAACCCTTGAACTTTCAATGGCTTCGAGAAGTTTTGTTGAAATTTCTTCTCCCCTTGGTAGGTCATCATCCATGAAGGTGTTAATACCATTATGGTGTAAAATTCCATTCAAATCACTCGTAAAACCAGTGCGCGTATCTTCACCTCTAAAACTCAAGAACACATCATACTTGCATCGGTGATTGAAAGAGGAAGATGAGGCCCTTTTGTTTGTCAAAAAAGACATTGTGATTTTGGATAGATGGTTGAGAAGATCTAAAAGGAAGAGGAGAAAGAAAGATGTGATGAAATTAGGAATAGGAAAGTGATTTTTTTTAATGGATTTTTGAGAGAGAATGGGAATGGCAGAATCAAGGAATTGAATGTTAGTTCTTGTGAGGCCAAGAAGACTATAATTAATATTTTGTCGTAAATATATTAGCATACTGTTCAAACCAGGTCCACATAAAAATAAACAAACAAATTAAAACCCCTAAGGTGGACTTGGACAAACAAATTCTTATTGGCTCATTTGTACTAGAAAGGTGTTCAATCATGTCCAAACTTTCATTTTTATATTAATTTTTAGACCAAAGTCCACTTTTGGCCGTTTAAATTTGGGAGTGTTTTCATTTTGATCCCCTAACTTTAAAAGTTTTCATTTCAATCCTTTATATTTGGTTTCGTTTCAAAATGCCCATTCCGTCTATCTTTGTTAGGAGTTTGCTGTTAAATGCCAAATAAATGCTTAATCATTTAGACACATCACCCACTTTGCCCAACTGTTTTGCCACGTCATCCAAACAAATAAATAAAATATAAAAATTCAATATTTATTAATAAAACAAATGAAATGAAATTAATTTTTTTAAAACCACAAGACCAAATCTCGCCTCTTTATTTCGTTGGATCTAGGTTTCTTTGAGTTCATCTCTCTCTCTACCGTATGACCAAGATCTGGGTTAAGTGCTAATTCTACTCGCGTGGAGGATGGAGACGCCGACGAAGACATCGCTGGTTGCTGGGAATGAAGATATCTTTTGAGAATTTATACCAATGACTGCTTCATAATTTTTTGAGAATTTATCAATTGTTTTGGTCTGGTTACGAGGTGGAACTTTGATTGGGGGCCTTTGGTTTTCTTGAGTGGCTGTTTGGGCTTCTGTGCTTTTCATAATGCAATATAAAAAACCATTCTTTCTTCTAAACAATGCAGTTGGGCACAACAACAAAGGGCGGTTTTGAATGCTTCTAAAAATAATGGAAGCCATCATTGCTCTCATTCAATCAATTTATCAAACACTACAAAGTCAGTGTCTGCAAAGCATTAAAAATGGCATTTGTAAGCTATAAAGATATTGAAAAGAAAATAAGAACCACACAAAACTTAAAAATTAGAACCAAATCCACTACGATCGCTATGAACCAAATCGATTTCACTTGTAAGCATTACAACCACAAACCCAAGCCCCGTTTGCCCTTGAACCAGACCTATGCCAGCCATGAAGGTGAGAGGGAGGCTTAACCATGGTTGAGCTTCCAATAGTACCTATATCAAATCGGCTGCATTTGAGGAGATTGAGATTTTTTTTTGGATATATGAGGAGATTGAATGTGGGAGAGAGAGACGAAATTTCAGATTTTTTTTTTTTTTTAATGAGATTGAATTTTAATATTGTTTTTTATTTTATTTATTTGGGTCATGTGGCAACACATTAGGATAAAATGGATGACATGGAGGTGCTTACTTGTCACTTTATAGCAAACTCCTAACGGAGATAGACGGAAGGAGCATTTTGAAACAAAACCAGACGTAAGGGATCAAAATAAAAACTTTTAAAATTAAGGGGCCAAAATGAAAACACTCCCAAACTTAAAGGGCCAAAAATAGACTTTAGTCTAATTTTTAGAATAATTCTGAGAAGAATATATAAAATGATTTGATTATTGTTAATTGTTTTTTCATGTTATAAACATGACAAAAACTTTGTAACTACATTGAACATTGAGTAGTAACTCTAGACTGGGTATCATACAACCAAAAACATTCACATACAACAATAACTTACATCACATTAAACACTAACTCTGGTAGGTATCATACCCCAAAAAACATTGTTAAAATGGTTTATAGAAGTTGCTGATGTAAGTCTGGTGTTTTCACAAATGCAGAGATGGAAGCAGCTGCTGCATAAATGAAGATTACTACCTGTACTTTACTGTCTGTTTTATTATGTAATATACTAAGCTACTTGTAGTCTAGTTAATGCTTAGTTAGTTACAAATACATGTACATGTGTTACTTTCCAATAGGTTGTACAGTTAGTGGAGGTGGTTATTGTATTCTGATTTAGGCTTGTAAGAGAAGCCTAATCTGTCTTTGTATATAACCCGATTCTATCAATTAATTAAATCAAGCATGCATTACAAAATCACTTTCTTCAATCTCTCTCCTAGTGTTTCTGTTAACTTTCTCTTTTCTCTATTTCTCAAATCATAGCTTGCTATTTTGATAAACATTGAAGGTATCATAAGGACCTATGTTTGTATATTTAGATACTGTTAACAGATAGTGATGTCAAGGTTGTTAGAACAAAGGGATGAACATGTTTATTTCTTAATTGGCACTTAAAGAAAAGGAACAATGGTTTGGTCATGGTTATTGTTTCATACTATTAGTCGGATCGTGTCCATGTGGTAGATAATAAACTAAGCTTTCATTTGGTGTGGCTATTAAATCAGGTTAGTCTACACTTAATATTGACTTGCTTTTTGAAATCCAAACCTATATATCAATGTCTTAAAATCGGCATTATTGTTGTCCAAGGGGACTTTCACTTCTCATCAGAACATTCTAATCTCCTTTAAATGATTTAATGTTTGTTTTTATTCTCCCCCAACATTTTAAAGGATCCTTTTTAGTGCATAAAAATCATGGTACAAATGCATTTAATGAGAGTAAGGCTATATAAGTGGAGATGACATAGGGCTTGAACACAACATTATTTCTCACCCACAAATTGAATTGAGAATCTTGGAACTCCATCATCATCATCGACCCCTTTTTCATTACTTCAACCTGTCACAATGGCTGCACAACATATTGAAAATATTCTAAAAAGTTGTATTCTTCATTTGCAAACACGTGCCTCTCCTTCATCACTCCTCACCTGTTGACATTAAGAAAAATTCCAATCACACAACAAACATGCAAATGCATGCATTGGGAACTTCAAAGTATACCATATAGAATCATTGAGTTACCAGTACAATTTTTCTGTATCAAAGACAAGTGAAAATATAGGCACCATACCTCGAAGCTTTTGTTCTATCAATTAAGCCTTTTGAAGAATTAAATCACAAAACATTATCAACCCCGGACTCTCCATAGAAAACCATCATTACAATAGTTAATTGGCAAAGTCCACACATAACTCCTTGTTAATTACCAAAGTCAACATCTTCCCAACATATCCAACATTGGGCTCACCTCAACTAAGGTAGCTGTGGCATCCTTGGGATTTGGGACATACTTCTGTTGGGAAAAAAATTATTGATACTTTATTTTCTAGATAATTATTTGATATGGGAAATGCCATACAAATGAACAAATCTCTAAAAACTAATAGTATATAGTAGTAAAATAGAGCATTAGACACTTTTTAAAACTTCCCTTTATTGTTGTTACATCAGTTTTTGAAAGTTTATTCTCAAAGCTGCTGAAGCCACAGTGAAGGTATGCACATTAGATGTTGTGGTAGTGTGAGCATTTGGGTTGGCTTTTGTTGTTGCTACCAGGACTAACACTCATATTCTGCCATTTCATGCAAAATATATTGAGAGCACATACCAAACACATAACATGCCATTGGAATACATACATATTATGACACAAATTAAAAATATTGAAAGCACATAAGAAATTAACTATTGGGTTGCACAACATCCTAAAAAAAAAGTAAAAACTCAATGAAATTAAGCAAACTGATTACCAATTCAAGATAGACCACTGAACACCAAAAGCCAGTCCTCCGATTCCTTCTTTCAAGTCAATAACAACCGCAAAAGCTGTCAAGGCTGGTGAATGTTATGAGGCATTCCATCTAATCCAAACATCATTCTATAATCACATCTATTCTTTTTAAAGAAGGAAAGAAACATACAATCCATTGATTTGATGCAGAAGGAAAGAAACATACAAATTTACAGCTGAAGAATTCAAAGAGGTAATGGGGTTTATAATTGAAGAATTCAAATAGCTAATGGAGCCGTTAGTAATGGTGCTGAATTAAATTGGGAAAATGAAATAATGGGGGCGTTAAACGCCATCACCAAAAAAGGTGTGAGAGGAGGAGACGTGCATTTGAGGACGAGCTGATGGAACGTTGGAATTAATTAAATGAAGAGAGTGAAAATAGGATTGAATTGGAGAGAGAAATAGCTGAGGAGTCCATAGAGAGAGAGGAAAAATTAATTAAATTGATTGCTGAATTAAATGAACTTGAATTGGAAATCCCAACAGACAAGGATAAACATGGGAAAAAATATTGGGAGGCATGATTGATGTGAAATTTTATAAGAGAGTAGTAAGACCTAAATCTGCATTTTTGTTTTTAAGAAGAGCCTAACCTAAGCATAGCTACGAGGTCAGGGTTCTTTTGGTTGGGGAATAGAACAAAGGACTACCATCGTGGCATTGTCAATGCTCAATCAAATTCCGAAGGGAAAAATATATTATACCCAAAATCCCCTTTTGCTCATCTTCTGTTTCCATACAAATCCTTATAAATTAAAATTCAAAAAAATAAATTTCAGCTATGCCAAAACATTCACAGAGATCTGTGCGTCATGGACTTCTTCCCAATTTTTTGTTTTAAGTTTATGGGTGTCGTTGCCTTCTTACGTAATCTTGCTTTGTTTTTATGTTTTTGAGTGCCGCTACCTTCTTCCATATCCTCCTTTTTTGTTTTAAGTTGATGGGTCTTTTTTTTTTTCTAAACTCTTAAGGTTAGTTTATTTTGTCTTCGTTAAGTTAAATCTGTTGTTAGGGAAGAGTTATTGCTTTTTAATTGAGGTGGCAGTTTCTAGACCATAGATTTATCTAAAATAAATCCTAATCTTGAAATGAAGACTCTCCTTTGAACATAGAAATGGAGAGGATTCAGATCCTGAATTCAATGCTCTAAAGTTGCAAAGGAGAGTTCAAATACAGTTATTAGATGAGAAACCTACATATGTATTAAGGTGTTGAAGATGTGTGTACTATGCCTACCTAGGACAAAAGCACTTTGAGACTCATAAATAACTAGGGGAGAAACCATTTAGGCATGTTAGTGAGCATTTTTGACACAATTTTGTAAATACTAATGGAACGAAATTGTGTCAAGGATTCAGGATTAGTGACTTTGGGAACAAGAGTAATGTGAGTGTAATTAATTCTCTTAAGAATATTGCCTGTGTGAACAAAATTCAAGCAAAGCATTAGTGACATCTATACCCACAACGTGCCAATACTTCTGAAAAAATTGGGTCGTCATTCCATTAGGACTTGGAGCTTTCGTGGGAACATCTGCATCAATGCATTGTATACATCATCCGTAGAGAAATCTTGAAGAATTAAGGTAGTCATTAATGTCCTGGCTGACCACCTTATTGACATGCTGCATGACCTGTGGAATATTACCAGGGTGGGCCGTAGAAAACAAAGTGGAGAAATAATGTTGAGCCATTGTTGTCAAGCTGTTATCATCACCAACCCAGGTGCTAGAATCAAGCAGCTCTGTTATGTTGATAAGACATTAAAGTTGTCAATATTGGTGATGTGGGAGGGTTTTGATGATCAATAATATTTGATATTCTTGAAATATTAATAAATCTTTTTGTAGTGATCGATATTTGATTATTTTGTTAGTATGCTCTTTCTTTTTCACTAAATTTACAATATTTTGCAATATATCAAACTGGTAAATCCACCATATCTGTTATATATTGCAATTTTATATATTTGTTCATATGTTTTTAGTTCTAATATTCATTGTTATTTTTCTAATATATTTTGATATATTGATTAATTTAGCTTTGGGTACAATATATTAGGTTTCCCAATTAAATTCAAATAACTAAATTGCATTGAATTTAATTGTTCTTGGAAAACCAAACATTGTTTGTATTATATTGGTCAATGCAATTATGTGTTTTTTTTTTTTTTTTTTAAATTTTTAAATACCAAAATCATGTCCTATTATTGGTACTAAGATATTGTGATATTTAATATTACGATGAAATCTAAAACAACGCATTCATGAATTAGGCATTATGTATTTAGGATTTCGTTGAACAAGTTCATTGTGATTATTTAAGTATGTGGCTAACAATATGAACAAGTTCGTTGAACAAGTTCATTGTGATTTTCGAGAAACTTATTGTGTAAGTCTAGTAAAAAAAAATCCAAAAACTGATTGACCACATCGATAAGCATCGTATTATATATTATGAGGTACGAGTCTCGATTATATATATTAAATAAGGTAATATCTTATGTTAAGGTATGTTGCGTAAAATTCTCCATAAAATAAATATTATTACATACAAATAAGCACCAGTATTATATATTATAAGATATGAATCTTGATTATATATATTAAATAAGGTAATATCTTAAGGTATGTAGGGTAGAATTCTCCATAAAATAAATATTATTACATACAAATATTGCTTACTTTAGGAGCCCCAACCACATTCCAAGCCATTGTCCACATCTACAAACACACACTTAAGCCCACAAGTTACTCCTTTTATACTGCACCCCAAACAAAAAAATAATAGAGACACATCACCAAATACAAGTACACACAGACAACCCCCCCTCCAACCCAGCCCAACCCAACGAGAAGGTATTTAGTACAGCGGATGTATATCCAGCCCAACCCACATGAGGGAAGTCATATACATCCGCTGTATATGATCCTTTTTCCAACCGAGCCTGCCTTTTTATAATCCATTTCTCTTTTCTTTTTACTCTCTCTCTCTCTCTCTCTCTCTGGCACTTCTTCGAACACCTGCAGAGCAATATCTCTCAGACTTTAGAATCCGAACTTCCACCCCAACAATGTCTCTCCGTCCCAGTAGTACCCGCGCCGAGGTGCGCAAGAAGTCGTACAAGACCGGCGTGGACGCCGACGAGGCTCGGAGAAGGAGGGAGGACAATCTGGTTGAGATCAGGAAGAACAAGCGCGAGGACAACCTCTTGAAGAAGCAGAGAGAAGGACTCCAAGGCCTTCCGTCACAGCCCATGCAGGAACTCCTCGACGCTTCACAAAACGCAGCCGCTTTTGAAAAACGGGTACTTTACTTTACTTTTACTTTTACTCCCTCCTTAACAATTTTTTTTTTTTTTTTTTTTAAATTTAAATTCTGAATCTTTGCGATTATGGGTGTTTTGATCAATGGGTATTTGTTGTTTTGGATTTTTGTTTCTGGGTTTATTTTTGTTTGATGAATTTTGTGATATTAGGTATTTGATTGATGAACTTTGTGTCATTTTTGTTAATAATCGTTTGGAGGGATTTGTGTTGTGGTTTATTTGGTTGATTAGGGAATGTGTGATAAAGGGGATGGATTGGGATTTCGAATCTTAGGAATTTGGTTGTTTGGGACACGGGAAAAAGTTACAACAGCTTGGTTTAGTATAGGTTTATTGTTTTGATTGATGGTTTTTCATGCTTGGGTTCTGAGAAATATAAGATTGGTAATCTGAATCTTGAGTTTCTTGCTCTTTGGAGATATGAGAAAACTTGAACTTCAAGTCAACTGTGATAAAAACAAACAAATTTTGGCTTCTTTGCTATATATATATATATATATATATATATAGGGTCATGACTCGTGACTCAGGATCAAGTTACACTACTTAATTAACTTTTTATTATATTAATATTTTTAAAACACAATATTCTCCACTAAATGTATTTCTGCACATACATTGTTTATACTGTTTTTGTTAGACTGTCCAAAAATACTGAAATCTTTTGTTATTATAAACACACTAATACATAGGTGAAAAATTTACTTATATCTAATACAATTGGAAATATAAATACTAACTCATATTTGAATTATTGAATTTGGATTGATTGCAATGTTAGTGAGTGTGAATTGTCATTTGGTCTATAAGTTCTGTAACATGAAGTTATGCAACTATATATGATGATGTTCTACACATCATGGAATGTTTTGGCAAAATGATGCTATTATAGAAAAATCATAGTTTATGACATGGGACTTAGAGGCGTACATCTTACTGGACAGAATTTGGTTCTTGAAGATGTGATGAACCATTATTGGTATAAATGGTGTGAAAGCAAATTAAGATTCTTGGCTGGCTAGGCTTTTATTCTGCTTGTTATAACTTGTTAGGAATACCAGACGCTGCTAAACAACTGATTATGAATCTCCAATTGTTGGGATATTAAAGGTCAACCAAGTCATAGGCCTTCATCAGATCAAGTTTAATAGAACAACAAGCCACACTCATCATTTCCTGTGCCAATAGTATGTTTTCAGCTATGCTTCTTCCCGGGATTAAAGCTGATTTCGGAGGACCAATCACATCTGCAAGGCAAAGCTTTAATCGATTGTCTAGGATTTTGGTGATGTAGTTATATACAATGTTACAACATGATATAGGTCTAAATTCACTCATCTTTGAAGGATTAGGCACTTTTGGGACAAGAGTAGTAAGTGTAGATTTCACTTCACTCAACAGTTTACTTGATGTGAAAAATGAACCTACAGCTTTTAAGACATTATGCTTCACTCTAAGGCAGTGTTCTGATAAAACCCAATTGCCATTTCCTTCAACTGAATAGGATTCTCAAATTTGCTTCCTTGGTCATCAAACAAACATCTGATCTGACTTTAACAGACCTATGGAATAAGACAGTGTTCTGATCTCCCAAGTTGAGCCAATTATTACTGGATTTTTGCTTCATGAAACTTTCCTCAGAATAACTCAAAGACATAAAGCAATGGTTTTTCTCTTTCTCCAATTGCAGCAATATTGAGTGACCTGGGCATAACAGGAGTCTTCTTTCAAGATCATCTCTAGCCTTTTGCACTCTAACCGATAAACCTCCAAACCGATCTTTGTTAAATTTCTTTAACTCAGCCTTCAAGGATTTGAGTTTTTGATACAGGCTGAACATGGGAAACCCATGAATCTCTTGAGACCATACTGTACTAACAAGTTGCATAAACTTGGGGTGATCAGTCCAAAAGTTAATAAATTTAAATTGTTTTGGATCACTGTTTACATTTGCTTGAGAGTACACAAAGCATGCTGCATGATCAGACACTCCTGGGGGGAGAAACTCTCCAAATTGAGGAAAACCAGTAAAACCAAAATGGAGAAGCTAGAATCCTGTCAAGCTTCCTTGCCAAGAACTGAGCCCCCTCTCTTTTATTAGTCCACCATAAGGATGATCTAGCACCTCCAGTTCCCTTACACAGTGATAGAACTCATCTTCAAATAGAGAAGAACCCATTCCACCAAATCTTTCATCAGGCCCTTCAACATTGTTGTCTCCTCACAGTACCATTATTTGAACCATATATAAAAGAAACCCAGGCTTACCCAAGACAGATACTGGAAACGGCTATACAGATACCGCTGGACTTTAACAAGTCAATCAACTCATCAAGCTTGACACTTCATGGACGGTGCAACAACCTGAAGAGAGCTTCTTGTGAATTTGATCTCCATAATCCTATAACATTTCATTTACGTTGAAACCTGAGGCAATCTTTCTATTATTTGATGCTTTGTTATAGGGATTGTTTTAAGTCTTCTATATATAAACTTCGTAATTGCTTTTAATTTTTCATGCTAGATTATACACTGAAACTTGTAAAATATGAGATAGATGTTTAGAATCTGGATTTGTCCAGTCGATTGATTTCAAAAATGTATATGATCCATGTCCTTTTGGTATATATATACAGGAATGTAGAAA
The DNA here is from genome assembly GCA_014362285.1 of Fagus crenata. Lineage (NCBI taxonomy): Eukaryota > Viridiplantae > Streptophyta > Magnoliopsida > Fagales > Fagaceae > Fagus > Fagus crenata. The sequence goes on from BKZX01021952.1 coordinate 15,504, forward strand.
ATTGAAATTGTAATATGCATTCTTGTGTTTCCTTTTCTTTTTTTTTTTTTAGCTTTTTATATATTATGGCCATACACATAGCTATATAATGTAATTCCCAACATGAACATCTTGATACTGGGGCAAAGCAATAAAACACACAGATGATAGTTATTGAATATTGAGATAACAAAGTACAAAATGTAAGAAGAAAAATTATATCAAAACTGATCCTTGAATCAAATTAGAACATGTCATTGCCTACTTAAAAATGATAACTGTTGATAACAGTGGAGCTTATGATACAATCAAATTAGAATGTTTCAAACATTAAAAAGGCCCAGCCTGGTAAGACCGTTCAATAGTAAAACATTTGCAAATGAAAGAAAGAACAAATCTTGAAAATATTATTCATATTTCCTGCTGGATTTCTGTTCCAAGGCAAGTAGGCTGGGTTCCCAAGAGGTCTGCCTGCATAAAAAGCAACAACAATTTCAGACACATCTTACAAATGACCTATGATTTACAATCACAGCTTTTCAGTTTAAGAAGCCAAAATAGAAATAACAATTCTAAATATTGTTAGGCACTTCCAAGCTAATTAGGTAGTCAGTTATCTGGTTTGTGGAATCCCAGGCTCATCTACAAATACATACAAAAAGGTGACTGGAAATCCCATACATAGGCACAAATATAAGACTATTTCATACCAGTAACCCTGGTTGTAAGTACCTTCAAACGTTAACAAGTCCTTAAACTCTGCTTCAATCTTTGAAACAGTTAAAATTTTAAGATGCCTTTCAAGTGGAACTCAATTGCTGCTCAGCATTAAGAACCTTGTGCAATAACCATGAGTGTTGATGTTCTATGTACTAACCATATTTACCATTCACAGAACTAGATTCCTAACCATCTTAGAAACTCATAAATTCAGAAATCAAAGGGCAAAAAAAAAAAAAAAAAAATGATTTGACAAGTAGCAGCATCATCATACATACCTTACATGAAGAGCACCTTAAGTCACCGGGTTTGCCAATTCTTTTCATGGAAGAAGCATAGAACTAAACTTTCAACTAAATCTGACTCCTTTGGCTGGTAGATGATCTTCTCAAACATATCTTTGAGCCTCTCATGCCTTACCATCTCATCCGGTACTTTATCATCTGAAACTACAGCTGAACTCTTTTGCATAACATTTTCCTTGATGGTGCTCAGCTGAACTATTTTATTTTCTGCATGCATTTCCTCTTGAGCACCATCACCATCATGAACATAAGCTTTATCCCCCTTCTCCTCCTTTTTTTTTTAGATAAGTGTCCCCCTTCCCCTCCTCTTCCTCTTTCTTTCTCTCCTCCTCAGAGTTTAGTTGAAGAACCTACAGTCTTTTGTGCCTGCTCCTCCCTG
>BKZX01021953.1:0-10662 GCA_014362285.1 Fagus crenata
TTTTTTATTTTGTGATGGAATGCAGAAAGTGGAATCCACCAAAAATTCAGTGCATTTCTAAACCCTAATAAATTTCAAGCTGTGCTTTTAATCCAATTAAGCTACGAAACAATCATTTAAGAAAGCATCGAGATTTTTGCTTTAAAATATCCTACAAATTGAACAAAAAAGAATTTCAGCAACTAATACCTAATTAGTTACCTGAATTTATCCACCATGCCACTCCAATCTCATCAAGTGGAACTATCCAATCTGTTTATGCACCTAAATCAATAACCAAGCCAAGTATATCATTGGATTTTGAGATAGAAATTATTTGGATGAAGAATCAAACGATGGTATGTGAAGAAATCTTATCTTGAATGACAATTTTTAAGAGAAAACAAGAAATTAAAAGAAAAGGAAGCTACTTACCACCTAGTTGTTCACTTTTACCACAATTGCATGACATATAAGGCTTTTTCTATGCTTCAATTGCTTCTCGTGTGGTTCAATTGCTTATAGCCTTTTACTACATGTGAGATAAATTCTTTTTTTTTTTTTTTTTTCAGTACAAGACCCAAGGAAGAGAAATAAGTGTCTACGAAGAAATTGGGATTACACATACCTGAAAATTTGAAGATGGAGCAATTTGAGGCAATCCTCCCCTGTTTCCCTGCCACCTATTTATTTAGTGCTTTGAAAATTTTCTGCATATTAAATTGCAAATAAATTTCCCAAAACATCAGCTTGTTGAAGAAGACAAGAAGTTGGCGTAAAAGGAAAAAAACAAAGAAATTGTTTGCATAGAAAGTTGACGTACCCGCCCAAAGAAGCGGAAAACATATTGATTGTTGTACAAGAGTTTAATCCTTAACCTTAATATTGAAAATCTGGGATGTGTGCAATCTTATGCCAATCCTCGCCAAATCCCTGTTGGTATCTTTTTATCAAGTGGGGACAGTTCCAGATTGCCAGTGTTTGTAGGGAGGTGAGTTTGCCGATCCCTTCAGGAAGTGAGTTCAGATTGGGGCATTCTTTAATTTTAAGCCTCTGAAGTGAGGTGAGGTTGCCGATACCTTCAGGAAGTGAGGTCAGATTGGGGCATTCTTTAATTTTAAGCCTCTGAAGTGAGGTGAGGTTGCCGATACCTTCAGGAAGTGAGGTCAGATTGGGGCATTTGTAAATTCGAAGTCTCTGAAGTGATGTGAGGTTGCCGATACCTTCAGGAAGTGAGGTCAGATTGAGGCATTTGTAAATTCGAAGTCTCTGAAGTGATGTGAGGTTGCCGATTCCTTCAGGAAGTGAGGTCAGATTGGGGCAATCGGAAATATCAAGGCTCTGAAGTGAAGTGAGGTTGCCGTTTCCTTCAGGAAGTGAGGTCAGATTGGGGCATTTGTAAATTCGAAGTCTCTGAAGTGAAGCCAGGTTCTTCAACAACTGCTCTGGAAGAGACTCAACGTCTTGTATACCGTCCAAAGTCAGAGACTTTAATTTGGAGAGAGGAGGGGAGGAGGACGAAGAGGAGGGAAGTGAAGAAGTTGCTGACATATTCATCGTCATCGCCATTGTCTCTTGCAAAGGCTTGAAGCTGGTATTGTTCAGATATAGAATTTCTTCAAGATATGGAAATAGCGGCATGCAAGTTAGGTTATTGCAATTCGTGATATCCAAGTGAGAAAGACAAGGAAAGGAAGGCAATGATATATGCTGCTGATATTGATCGCTTGATATTGATGTCGTTGTTGCCGCATCCACGATATCCCTCCTCCACCATCCCTTTAGATTAGGGCAATCCCTAAGTGAGAGTGACTTTAGGGATGGGAAAAATGTTGTTGAAGCAGAGACCTCATCAGTGATTTCTCGGTCTGATATGTATTCCAAACCAATCATATTATAAAGAGAAAGTTCTCTGAGAGATGGAAGTTGATACAATGGTGGTAGATGTTGGCACATTGAATTTGATATTTTTAATTTAACAAGACTAGTCACTGAAGGAAGCCAACTCGGAAAACTCACACCCCGATATCCTTCCACCTTCAACTTTTTTAAAGTATGGTGCGGCTGGAGGTCTTCCAATAAATTTTCATCATCAGAGACGGATTTGTCATTGGCATCCTCCGAATCCCAACTTAATTTCAAACTTCTAAGGTATCGCTTCTCCTTCAAATTCGCAGTCTTGGCTTTTGAGGTAGCATCTGTCACCCACGCCAAATTTTTAATACATAGTTTACCTCTCAAGTTGTTTAGCTTGTTCAGTTCGGCTAGTCCACCACAATGCTTGGAAGATGAAGCTTTAAGGTCCTTGCTCACAACAAATAGCGGTAAAGTTTGAAGAGAAGTCAACTGCCCTATCCCATATGGCATGTGAGTCAAACTCTCCCAACTATCTATCTCAAGATGCCTAAGGGTGACCAATTTTTTAATGTCTTTTGGTAATTCTTTAAACTCCCCGCAGAGCTTTAATGTCTGAAGTGATGTCAACCGCCATAATCCACATGACATGTGAGTCAAACTCTCACAATAATCTATTTTGAGATGTTTGAGGCTGACTAATTTTTGAATGTCTCTTGGTAATTCTTTAAGCTTTTCACATTTAAAGAGGTTTAATGTCTGAAGAGAAGTCAATTGCACTATTCCACATGGCAAGTGAGTCAAACTCTTACAACCATTTATCTCAAGATGTTGGAGGCTAACTAATTTTTGAATGTCTTTCGGTAATTCTTTAAGCTTCTCACAGCTAGAGAGCTTTAATGTTTGCAAATTCACCAATCTAATAAAAGAATTAGGGAGAACTTCAATATCATTGCAAGAAAGATCAAGGTACTTCAGATATATCAACTTGTTTATTGAATTCGGTACCGTCACAATTTCTAGACCACTTAGGTGTAACACACGCAAGCATCTAAAACTGGAAATAAGTTTCTTGAGAGTTGATTCTTCTTGTAGGGACCCATAGTCAAATAGAAAAAATGTACGTATTTTCTTTGCTTTGACTAACAAGCTTAAATCATCCTCCAAAACTTTGAAAGATAGTAATGTTAGGTGACGAACTTTTTCATTGACAACTTTTGCATTAGAATCAACATATCTGCACTCAAACCCCGAGACTGTTTGTGCAACATCATGGATTAAATCATGCATTTTGAAACTAATTATATTCCCAAAGTCATCTTCTTTAACTTCTTGGAAGAAGGACCTCCAAAGTAGATCCATGAAATACTCGTTAGCAACATCTTCTAATTGTAGCTTTTCATCTTGTGGTTGGATAAACCCTTGTGCTATCCATAGTTGTATCAATGTCAACCTTAAAATCTTGCTATCTTTAGGAAACAATGAACAATAAGCGAAACAACACTTTAAATGTGATGGGAGATGATCGTAACTCAACTTTAGAATTGGTAAGATATTATTTTCTTCGTGAGTTATAGTTGCAAGTTCTTGATCCTTGATTTTTGACCATTCATCAGCTGTCTGTTTGAAGTATAATATTCTCCCTATCGTCTTTATAACAAGAGGCACTCCATAACATTTTTTTAAAATGCCCATTCCAATTTCTTCAAGTTTGGGATCAATGGACTCTTGCCCTTTTCCAAATGCCATCTGCTTAAATAAAGACCAAGATTGGTTTTGCGATAAACCTTGTAGAAAATACGATGAGATTGGGCTAGTAATCTTTGCAACCAATCCAGATCGTGTAGTTATCACCACCTTACTTCCCTTTGAGCCACCCATCAAGAGTCTTTTCAAATGAGACCACTTCTCCCCATTTTCGTTCCACACATCATCCAACACAAGTAGATACTTCTTTTGGTTGAGGTGTTCGCGAAGTTTATTTTGCACTTGCTCCATTATATCAAGGTTTTCAACTTTTGTATCAGTTGTACATCTAATTATCTTTTCAGCAATTTCTTTCACATCAAAGACCTCAGAGACACATACCCACATCTTCAACTTAAAATGAGTCTGCACTTTCTCATCATTGAATACATATTGAGCAAGGGTGGTCTTCCCTAACCCCCCAAATCCCACTATGGATATGAACGAGACATTCTCCTTCTCATCAGTGTTCAATAACATATCTATGATGGTCTTCTTTTCATTTTCTCTCCCAATAACTTCTTCCTCACGTATATATGAGTGAGTTTGGTCCCTTTCCCTAGTCACAACTTTTGTTTGTAAAGGACATTCTACCAACTGTAATTTGGTCCTATCATCTGCTATTGCATCAAGTTTCTCCCTTATAGCTTTTATCTTATGAGCCATCTTAAGACAAAAAGCAAGTTGGTTTGAACTTGAAAAGAAAGTACGTACCTTCTTTGCCATTTTACCACCATCCATCACGCTTCGCCGCAAATCTTCAGTGGAGAAAGCGCTCACCACGTCATCCGCATCATAAGCTACGACTTTGAGCTTTCTGAGCCAGTCCCTGACTTGATTTTTCATGCCATACTGCTCCTGCTCCTGCTTCTCCTCTGCATCTTGGAGTACAGCTTGAATAGTGGAAACAGTGTTCTTCAGTTTCTGGAGTTCATCTTTGACACCCCAGATAGATCCAATCTCTTCGACAGCCATAGAGTTCAACCTTTCAATGATCTTCTGCGCAAGACCAAACGGGATTGCTTCCGCCATTTCTTCTTGTTGGGTTGAAAGAAAACGCTAAAAGAGTGATCACAAGAGAGCTGAAAGAAGTGGTTAAACTTTGAAATGCCTCAAATGTTGGAGAAGGAATAAGTACGAAGTTGCTCAGAAAGAAGGTTTGAATGCCTTTCAAAAATTTCACAGCTCAATAGATTCTGAGAAAAAGTTGCACATGCAGCTCAATAATGACTACGCTCCACGTAAAGACTAAAGAAAATGGGCTCACACTTTCTGCGACATTTGCATGTGAAATGATGTTGACATAAAGTTTTGGTAAATTCATTTTACTTGGACTTTTGGGATAACTTTGGACATAGACATAAAGGTGTTAGGTGTGTTCAAATTAATTATTATTTTTTATATATTTTCCGAAAAATAAAGTTAAATTGTATACACAAGTCATCACAATGAATTTATACTATAAACTAATAAATTATTCATATATGTATATTATTTTTTAAATGTGTACTATATCTCATGATTATATATTTATTATTAATGTGATCTTAAGACACTCGTTAGGCCGACTTTTTATTTTTTAATTTTTAAATCAGTTCCGGTTTTGCTTAGTAGAAAGCTAAACTAAACAATTCCTTTTTATGATGTTGAGTTGAGCAAAATTAGTTAACTTAACGGTGCAAACCTATTAACTAATTTAACAAAGAACTGCAAGAGATGCTTATTCACATCATAGTGATCAGGTATCATAAAATAAAACCCATTAAAAAAATTAACTACAAACCAAAAGAGTTGCATCATAAAATAAAACCCATTGAAAAAATTAACTACAAACTAAAAGAGTTGCATAGATTATTATTTTTCTTTGGGTAAAATACAAAAACCACGTTTGAACTAATGATATAAACCATCAAGATTTTTCAAAAATATTAAGTTTGACCCTTAAGTGCACATAGCACTTTAATACCGTTAGTGTACTTTTCCCTAAGAGTTACAAATTTCATCATTGTAATTAATGTATAATAAAGTGATATCAGTGTGAAAATAATGTTACACTAAACATAATTTATCATCTCAAGAGTTGTAAAATTTGTTGGGTATATAGTATTGTTGTAGAAATAAAAGTCTCCATGCATCCACATTTTAGTTTATTTAAGACCACAAATTAGGTTTTAGGGAAAATTACACAAACACGGCGCTAAGTGTTATTTGCACTTCAGGCCAACTTGGTTATTTTTCAAAAACTCTTGATAATTTCTTAATTAAATCAAACCTCAGGGTGGTTTTTATATTTTTCTTTTTTCATAATATATCGAAATATTTTGAATAGAGTTTTATATAACAAAGTATTTTGAATAAAGTTTTAGATATCATTATAGATGTTTGACACTTTTTTTATATCACGAAAAAATATATTGTCATTAACTAATTAGAAAAGAACCTTAAATTTTATATTCTAGACATATTAAGAAAAAAACAAAAAATTGTACTATATATATTGAAAATATTATCAATCACAATTAAGACAACTAACGTTTTCCCCTTTCTGTGTTTTTTATGATACACCTACATAAACCAAAGGTAAGGACTTAAAACATTCACAAAGTTTTAAAACATTAAACCAAAAGAGATTTTGAAAGGTAGGAAATAAGGAGCCTAGAATGAGCATAAATATAATATATGTCCAAATAGCAAAGATTAAAATAAAACATTATAAAATATAGGTTAAATTATTGTTTTTATTTTTAAATTATACATAAGTTTTGTTTTTATTCCTTAAACTTTGAGATGTTCATTTTTTGTCCTCGAATTTAAAAATATATATATATATATTTTAATATATGAATTTCATTCCTGAATTTTTTTATAAAATAATGAAATTTATATTTAAAAATGAAATTTTTAAAAAATAGGCGACAAAAAAAACTTAAAGTAGTGATTAAACTTTGAAATAGCTGACATGTGAGAGAGAGAATCAATATGAAATTGCTCAGAAAGAAGGTTTGTCCTTTCAAAAATTTCATAAAGGGTGCCCACAGCTCAGTAATGATTCTGAGAAAAGCTGCACAGCTCAATAATGACTCAGAAAATGAGAGGGAAACTTTACCATCACACTTTCTGCGACATTTGCATGTGAAATAAATGTTGACAGAAAGTTTGGGTAAATTCATTTCACTTGGATTTTTTTTTCTTTTCTTTTATGGTAACTTTTGTATCAAATAAATTGCAATTTTGTAGAGAATCGAATAGAACTGCTCAATGCTCATGATCTTGGCTGGTGATGCTCTGGCAGCAGATAATTGTACCTTTTTTTTTGCTTTTTGCATTTTATCAGTTCCGGTTTTGCTTAGTAGAAGAGCTAAATCAGTAAACTTAACTACAAACCTATTTACTGAACTAACAAAGTAGTACAAGAGATGCTTATTCACATAAAAGTGATCGGGTATCATAAAATAAAACCCAGTAAACAAATTAACTACAAACCAAAAGAGTTTTTTTTTTTTTTTTTTTAAAAAAAAACAAAAAAGTTGTGGTAGGAAATATGAAGACTTTCATAAATGTCCAGTTTCTTCTTTAAGTGCAAATAGTACTTAATTTCATTTGTACACTTTTTCTCAAATATTACATCTTTCACTATTGTTAATGTGTTACACTAATCATAATTTTTTATCTCAATAATTGTGAAATTTGATGTGTATATAACATTGTTATAAGAATAAAAGTCTTAGTTCACATTTTAGTTTTTTTAAGACCACAAATTAGGCTCTGGGGAAAATTACACAAACACGACGTTATTTGTTGTTTGTACTTCAGGGCAACCTGGATATTTTTAAAATATTTTGATAATTTCTGTCATTAACTCAAACTTCATAGTGGTTTTTATAGATTTTTTCTTTCTTTAATATATCGAAATATTTTGAATAGAGTTTTATATAACGAAACATTTTGAAGAGAGTTTTATATATTACTATGGACATTGACACATTTTTTTATATCACAAAAAAAATATTTTTTTCATTAACTAATTAGAGAAGAACCTCAAATTTTATATTCCAAATACATTAAGAAAAAAATTTGTACCATATATATTGCAAATATTATTGACCACAATAAAGACAACTGACGTTTTGCCTTTATGTGCTTTTTATGATGTACCCAACGAAAAAAAATAAAAAGAAAAAAAAGTAATTTAAATCATTAAAGCAAAAGGAGTGATTATTCAATATTTCATGATTACAAATAAATGTATAGTCTCAATTTCACATGAATGGTGGGTTTTACTACATAAATTATGGTTTTATTAATTAAATTCATGGTAGGACCCACCACTCTGTGAGAGAAAAAATTACATATTTATTTTTAGTTCTGTACTATTGAATAATTTTCCAATCAAAAGAGAGTTTTGGAAGGTAGGGAATGGAGAGCCCTAGAAAGAGCATAATTGGAATAATTCAAGCATTTTAATTCCCATTTTTTCTTTCTTTCTTTCATTATTTTTTTTTTTGGGAAAAGTACACAAAACACCCAATGGTTTCTCAACAAAATTTGCAAAATAATATTATTTTAATTGACATTGTTTTAATGTTATTTGGGAATCATTTTTTTTAAGCGTTTTTTATTTATATATAGATAAATTATATTGATACCCCATTCTTTTAGAGAAACTAGACTCGTTACACCCTAGTTTGGGGAAATTACACTCCGCTCCCAAATTTATAAAATAATTATCACTCAGTCTCCTTTTTCTTTACTTTTTTTGTTTATTTTTTATTAATTTTTTTAGTTAATGCCTAATTAACCAAAGTTAAAAAGACAAATTATATTCTAATTATTTTAAGTTTAAGTGGAAAATATTCTTTCAAAAATGAGAAAAAAGGGATTGAGTGTTAATTATTTTACAAATTTAGGAGCGAAGTGTCAATTAGAGTGTAACGAATTTAATTTTCCCAAAAGAATGGGGTGCCACTGTAATTTATCCTTTACATATTTACAATTGCCATTTTAAAATATGATTTCAATTTGTTCTTGCCAATTCAACATAATCTTGAGTGAAATTGTGTTTTTGAAAACACCATATATATATATATATTTATTTAAGGCTATATCACCAAATAACTTTAAAAATAGTGTCAATTTAAATAATTATCATTAAAATAATATTATTTTACAAATTTTCCCATGGTTTCATTGTAAAAATGAAACTTCCTTAAAGTTTTGATCTAAATACTTCATTCTTTGTTTAGCATTAAAAAAAAAATACTTCATTCTTTGTGGTATTATTTTAAATATAAATCATTAAGCATCCATTAAAATATGCGGTAAATTGCTTATATGTGATGATAGGTGTTCATATTTAAAATTTCATGTTCCTGATTTGATGGCTCATGTCCTACATTTCCTCTGCATCCAAGAGTACAGCTTGAACGGTGGAAACAATGTCCTTTAATTTTTGGAGTTCATCTTTGACATTCCAAATAGATCCCCAATGATCTTCTGCGCAAGACTAATGATCGTTTTATGCCATATCTTCTTGGTGGGTTTTATATATATTTTTATATTGGAGTTCAATAACGTTTCCGCATGACACAAAACTGCAGTGCTGCTAAATCATCATGACTCCACGTGAAGACTAAAAGCACGTCTTGTATTGTCCAATCAATTGTGATACATATTTTTTACTTTTGTTATAACCTGTATCAACTTAGTACACGAGCACACACCCGTGAGGAATCTATCTTTTTACTTTTTGTATGATCTGGCTGGATATTTGGATAGACAAAACTTGACAGGGAATTCCTGAGATTGAAGAAGATTAAAGAACTGTTTCTTTTTTTCTTTTATTACTTTTAAACTCACTCTTTCAGAAATATATGTGAAATGTTGACATAAAGTTTCGGTAAATTCATTATTTCAGTTATAGACTATAGTTTTGTTGTAAAACATTGTAGATTATATCTATAGGGACCTTTCTTTTCTATTCGTTTTTATTTAATATTTTCTTTTTTCTTTTTTTTCCTTTCAATTATAGTTTTGCTTAACGATTATCAAAAAAAAAAAATTATAGTTTTGCTTAACAGGATAGCTAAATTATTCTCTTTTTATGATATTGAATTGATCAAAATCAATAAACCAAAGGTACAAATCTATTTACCAAACTCAAAAAGAAATAAACAGATGCTTATTCACATAAAAGTGATCTATAAAATAATTAAAATAAAATAACTACAAATCAAAAAAGTTTTTTAGATTGCTAAACATCGAAATACTTTGGATAAAGTTTAGAGTTTTATATCAGTATAAAGGTTGATAGTTTTCGTATATCACAAAATAATATTTTCATTAATTAATTCAAGAAGAACTTTTCAAAATTTATATATCCCAGTCACTTTTAAGGAAAAATTACCTAATACATTTTGGAAAATATTAATTGATCACAATGAAGGCTACTGATCTCTTTTCCTTTGTGTGTTATTTATGGTGCACCGAATACAAAAAAGGCAAGGCTTTAGCTATTCTATTGAACATAACTATATCATTGACAAAACTATAAGCTTAGCTAGATATATATATATATATATATAAAAAAAAAAGGGACAAAACTATAAAACACTAAACCAAACAATGTCTTCCATCCGAACTTCAAAGTCATTATATTCTAATTTAAAGTAATTTATACTAACTTTTCTAATTTTGAAGAATTTTTATAATTTCCCTTTTAAAATTTGATTAATTTCCCTAACCTCTCTCTATAACTTCACCTGGATCAGGATTTGAACCCACTGAGCCTCAATCTTATTTCACTTAAAACACAGATCCGAATCCTAGTCTGGGTATATGACCCGAACAACTCTTCTCAATGTGTTGTTCAACCAGACATAAAAGGAAGACTTTTATAGCAAAAGGATTTCTGAGCCATGCTTAGGCCTTTGGGCATGACACATTAGAGTTTCCAAATGGATATGGAACCTCCTCTTTGACCTATGATCAACCCCTTATTGCTCAAGTAAAATTCGAGAGAAAACTAAATAATCTTTTCCTACTTCCTGCTAATGACTTGAATTGCATAATATAGATATAAGTATG
>BKZX01021957.1:0-13418 GCA_014362285.1 Fagus crenata
AGGAGAATATAATTCCTTTAGCTCATCCACACCCATCAAGCCCCACAGATTCCCCCCCTCACGAGTCTCCTCCCCCCACATGCTCTCTACCACCACGTGGGCCCTTAAATGATATCACAAATTCGGGGGTTGGATCACCAACTGCTGGGCCTAAGCAAAAAAGCTGGAAAAAAGTAAATAAAAAATTTGATGTTGTATCAGATGGGCCAAGCTCTTTTTTAACAAAGAAGAAGGGCAGTAGCGAAGACTATGTTTGCATGTAAGAAGGTTTACAAATGAAGAAGCAAGCTATGAAGGTTGATCCTAACCCACTAATCATTTCAGCGGTGGCTAGATTCTAGCATCTCTAATCCCAATAAGTCTCTTATCTTGGAACTATCATGGGCTTGGGAACCCATGCACAGTTCAGGAATTTTTCGACTTGGTGCGGGAACAAGATCCTTTAGTCCTGTTTGCGGTCGAATCAGGACTGGACAAAGCTAGACTTGAACTCCTTAGGTGTCGCTTACAATTTTCAAGCAAGTTGGTAGTTTCTAGAAGAGCGCAGGGTGGTGGTTTAGTCCTTTTCTAGAAGCAAGAAGCAAAGGTTACTGTAAAAAGTTACTCTAACCATCATATTGATACTATGATCAATGAAGGTTTGGAGGATTCATGGTGTTTTACTGGATTTTATGGGGCCCCGGAAACCCATAGAAGGCATTTCTCTTGGTCTCTTTTACGGACTCTTCATCAACAGAATCAGCTCACTTGGTTCTGCATGGGGGATTTCAATGAGCTATTATGTATGGAGGAGAAACAAGGAGGGTACATTAGATAAAATAGACAAATGCAAGATTTTCGAGATGCTATTGATGAGTGTGGTTTTCTAGATTTGGGTTATTAAGGCCCGCCGTTTACTTGGTGTGATAATCAGTTGGCCTCAGGTACTGTGTAGGAAATACTGGATCGAGGCTTAGCAAATGTTTCCCAGATGAATAACTTTCCAGAGGCATGGATGCTCCATCTCCATGCTTCTTTTTCAGATCATTACCCCATTTGCTTGGTCATGCATCCAACCCCTAATTCAAATAGGCCCACCCAACGGCTGTTCCGATTTGAAGAAGTGTGGTTAACACATCGGGGTTGCAGGGACACAGTGTCTTCGGTCTGAAGAACTAAAAAACATGGCACTCGTATGTTCCAGGTCGAAGATAAAATTCGAAATTGTCGTCAAGAGCTTAGAAAGTGGAGTAGAAACAATTTCGAACACATTACAAGGGAGCTAAAACGCAAAATTGAGATGCTTCGAGTGGCTAAGGAAGAACCAATGTGTGGTGGGGATCATGGAAATGTCTTAAATCTTCGGAAAGAAGTTCAGTTTCTATTGTCACAGGAGGAATGTATGTGGAGACAAAGAGCACGCACAAGGTGGCTCAAAGGTGGTGATCGGAACACTAGGTTTTTCCACCAAAGTGCTTCTCAGCACCGGTGCAGGAACCATATCTCAGAACTTACTGATAGTCGGGGTCAAACTTTTATAGGGGGAGAAGATATTACCAGTTTATTCGAAGATTATTTCAGCTCTCTTTTTCAAACTTCCAATCCGATTGATTTTGATCCAAGTTTGGAAGGTATATCCCAAGTTGTTACAGCTGATATGAATTTAAAATTGACAAGGGAATTTACCAGACAAGAAGTAGATACAGCTCTAAAGCAAATGGGCCCTTTAAAAGCTTCAGGTCTTTATGGTATGGGCCTTTAAAAGCTCCAGGTCTTAATGGTATTCCTTCACTCTTTTATCAAAATTTTTGGGATTATATTGGCACTGATGTTAGTTTTTCTATTTTATCTTGTCTCAATTATGGGTGCATTCTAAAATCCATCAACCACACATTTATAACCTTGATCCCTAAAATACAAAACCCAAAGAAAGTCACAGATTTCCATCCCATTAGCTCGTGCAATGTTATTTACAAAATCCTATCCAAAGTCCTCACTAATAGACTGAAAAACATTCTCCCTCATATAATCGCTGAAACCCAAAGTGCTTTTGTCTCGAGGCGCCTAATCATAGATAACATTCTTGTTGCCTTTGAAACCCTGCACCACATGAAAACCCGAAATACTAGATTAGGAGGTTTTATGGTTCTCAAGCTAGACATGAGCAAAGCATATGATAAGGTCGAATGGGGTTTCCTGAAAAAAGTTATGATGAAGATGGGGTTTGCCAGTAAATGGATTAATTTGATGATGGAGTGTATTAGTTCAGTCTCCTATTCTATTTTGGTTAATGGGGCTCCAAAGGACCTCATTACGCCTACTAAGGGACTTCGACAAGGAGATCTTTTATCTCCCTATCTTTTCTTACTTTGTGTGGAAGGTTTGAATGGACTTTTGACTCAGGCTTCTAATAATGGGTTGATTAGAGGAATTTCTCTGAGTCATGGAGGTCCTCGTCTTACCCACTTATTTTTTGCAGATGATAGCCTGCTTTTTTGTAGGTCCAATAGAGAAGAATGTGGGGGCTTTTCTTAGCATCTTATCTCAATATGAAGTAGCTTCAGGCCAACAAATAAATAGAGAGAAGACAAATCTATTTTTTAGCAAATCTACTCCCACTCATGTGCAAACCGAGCTTATGCACCTATTAGGTGTTCCTGCCATTAAGGAGTATGATAAATACCTTGGTCTCCCCTCCTTTATGGGAAGGTCTCGACGAGAGAGCTTTAAAAAGATAAAGGAATGGATATGGTTGAAATTGCAAGGCTGGAAGCAGAAACTCTTATCTTAGGTAGGGAGAGAAGTGCTCATTAAAGCAGTAGTCCAAGCCATCCCGGCTTATTCCATCAGCTGCTTTCGGCTCCCCTTCTCTCTTTTTCATGAAATTGAAGTTCTAATCCGTAAGTTCTGGTGGGGGTACAATGGTGATCAAAGGAAGATGCACTTGGTGTCTTAGGAAAAGCTTTGTCGATTTAAGAAACAGGGAGGAATGGGATTTAGGGATATGTGTAAGTTCAATGACTCGCTTCTAGTTAAGCAGGTGTGGAGACTCATCCATAATGATCAGTCCTTATTCTACAAAGTATTCAAAGGAAAATTCTTCCCAAATTGTTCTATTATGGATGATAATGTAAAAACCAATGGATCTTATGCCTGTAAAAGTATCCTTCAACCAAGGAGTGTGATACAGTCAAGAGCAATCTAGCGCATAGGATTGGGCTCTGAGGTGAAGATATGGGGTGATAGATGGGTTCCTGGAATTCCCAGCGGGAAAATTTCTTCCCCGCAACATTACTTCCTTGAGGACGTGAGAGTTCATCATCTTATTGATCCGGGGACAAAGCGGTGGAAAATTAGAGTCATTCAACACATATTTTCACAGGAAAAAGGAACGCATATCTTTGGCATAACCTTAAGCAATCACTTTCCACCAGACAAGTTATATTGGCCTCATATGCCATCTGGTAATTTTTCTGTTCGCAGTGCTTATCAAATGTTAATGCAGGTGGACCTACCTAGTGTCAACCATACACCCGATCCTAACTGGAACTCTATCACCTGGAGCTCGATTTGGGGTTTACAAGTTCCTCCGAAGGTTAGACACTTCCTTTGGCGCACTTGTACCAAGTCTTTACCAAGAAAGAAAAATCTTCACCGGAGACATATTCCAATTGATCCCCTCTATAATGAGTGTCATCAGTTTGAAGAGGATGTCCTTCATGTTCTTTGGAGCTGTAGATCTGCCATGCTTTTATGGAATAGATCTGAGCAGTTTCGCTTTTTCCAAATTGCTCAGTTTACTTCCTTCAATGAGCTTCTAAAGCACATTTTTGATAACCTGGATGAGTCTCACCACAGGACATTTACAGTGCAAACCTAGTTGCTTGGTTTCACCGAAACAAGGGAAGAGTGGAGAACACATGGGATGATATAGCTAGCATTAGTCTCCGAGCCTTCCTTATTATCCAAGACTTTAAGCTTCACCATGAAAGTCCACCAGTAGCAGCTCTTCATTCTCCTCGGGTTCAATAGGTACCTTCGGAGGTAGGAGTTGGAAGATCAATTTTGATGGAGCCATGTTCCAAAACTCTTCAATGGCAGGGGTAGGAGTGGTGGTACGCGATCATCTCGGAGCCACAATAGCCGCGCTAACACAGAAGTTCCACATTCCCCATTCTCCGGTCATAATTGAAGCCCTTGCAGCCAGAACAACAGTGCAACTTGCCTTAGATCTCAGGTTGGAATAAAAAAAAAAATTCAAGTAGCACAAAAAAAAAGCCCAAAAGCATAACATCAACAATCAGAATTAATCAACCCAAATAGTTTATCAGCCCAAATAACTCACACTCACAACCCATTTAATATTCTTCTACTAAATAAATAATAAAAAAGAAAAAACCCCTAAATTCACTTCACCAATTACTGTCAAAATAGAGAGAGTGTCATTTTGTTCCTTTTGATTTGTTGTTCCTAATCGTGGAAAAGAAATCACCATAGACTGTATTGGTTGATTTTTAATACTTTTATGTCATTGTATGATTGTGTTACTGTGAGTTAAATTGTTAATGTGTTATGTTTGTAGTCCACTACTTGTCTTTTTGTGTTGATTATGGAGTTGAGATTTTTATATTAAAAGCAAAGAGATATTAGTGGGTGGGTTTGTGATTTTTCATTATGCCATATGTGGTCTACTACCCCGCCCAATCCGACCACTATTTATGTGAGTTTAAAACTTTAATTACTACTAGCCCATATTTTTAGTCATTTAAAAAAAACAAAAACAAACAAAAAAACAACTTAAATTTTACTTTATTTTACTAGTCGAATTAGAGAGAAAAAGAGAGCATTGTTCCAAAGTCCTAAGCGCAATAAAAAAACAGCATCGACGGATCGACCCTCCCCTTGTAGGTCTCGCTTGTTGACGCACACTTACATTGAATGACTCTACTGAACCAACTTTCTGACTATGCCACTGCAACAGATTAGACTATATATTGTAGTTCGTGGCGAAGCCAGAAAATTTTTCCAATTGGGGCACAACTGAATAAAAAAAAAAAAACTTTTCTCTAATTTCTAAGCAAACATCAAATGGATTTACATGTCATGTTGGCTAGCTTACTAGTGAAATAACATACTAAATAATATATATATATATATATATATATTTATATATGATAGAAATTCTAGTTTAAACTCACACACGTATATTTTGAAGATCTCAGGGATTGAATCCACATCCTTTTAAAGGGGTGGTGCTTTTTGGGGAGCGGGATTACCACTGGGCCGAATACCCAAGTGGCTATATACTAAATAATATTAAACGTTCTAAACAAGTAATATATATATATATATATATATATATTTTTGGTTGACATCTTTGACCTTTTTTAAGAGTTTTAACAATTAAAGTTACAGTATTTGAGATAGAGGATTGAACATTAGTCTCCCAATCTTGCACATTCTTCTTTTAAAATATGCATTATTCCGATTTTGAACATTTTTCCCATAAAATATACATCAATTATGAATGGTTTCACAATTAAAAAAAATTCCAAATGGAGCCAATAAAAAAAATTCTCTTTTAATTCATATATTTTTTTAACAAATTTAAAGAAATTTTCAAAATGTTTGGGGAGGCTCCCCCTACCCACCTTGGCACCGCCCCTGATTGTAGTATTGTTCCATTTACAGATAAAATATATTGTTAAAACACAGTGTCTCTCTCTCTCTAAAATTAATGATATAAAAAGTATTAAGAAGAGAGACTACTAGTAAAAATTGCAAAGAAGCAAAATACGTGAGATGCTTGAAAAGGCAAAAGTAATAGCAAATTCTACAAAATCATGGTATTAACCTTTTCTATATTTTTTACTAATATGATATGGAAAAGAATTATATGCTTGGGCCAGACTAACTAGCCAGTGTGTTGCATATAGGGTCAAAATAACTACATGGATAGAAAGAAAAGATTGAAGCAGAACAAACATTAATTATGATGTAAGCCAAACCAAATACAAGTAGAAATTTCATAAGAATACCTCAAATTATTACACAAATCAGATATTAACATAGCTAGCTCTAATGTGGACACTCACAAGACATAGAAAGGCGTCAAACCCATAGAAAAGATGGCCTTAGAAGCTTAGAATTTTAAGTTAGAGCATATCCAAGAACTTGTTCCTAATAACATAAGAAGTGTAGGCATTAAGGATTGCATATTTGATCTGTTCATGCGAAAACACTTTAGCGTTCCAGTTAGGACATTCACCAATTGGTTCCTTTATATCCAATCCAACTTCACCTGCCAACTCCGCTAATCCATGATTTTCAATGTTTGGTATCTTCAGAATTTTGGCAGCCAAAAAGCCAACTTCAACACCTGTTTACACTTTTCATCTGTTATTACTATACTGCATTGATAAGAAAATCGACGGTTTATCACACTAACAATTTCACTCATTCCAATATCCAGAAAACAAATAGTCTCATTTAGACAGAAACTGCCAGAAGGACTTAGGAAAATCGCCCGAGTGACGTATTTGGATGATCAAGCAACGAGCCTCAACACAAAGAAGCAAAATCTTTGGTGTACATGGCTTTTCAGAAGTATATTTTACAAACTTAATGTCGAGTCCAACAACACGTCTTTGTAAAGATTGTAATGAAGATTTCAGCTCTTCTATCTTAGCATCAATCATAGCAGGAATTTCAACAACACTTACCTTAACCTTTGCACCATGTATTTCAATTTCATAGTTTCCCATTTTTGACAGGAGAGCCACTGGTATGTAGTTTATCATTTTGAACTAATTCAAAGTCGTGTTGCATGGGGATGTTTATATGGAAGCGGGGTCAAGTTGAATTTTCTTGGAATTAATTAATTGCATAAAATGTGTAGGTGAATTTGGTGGGATTTAATTAACATAGAGTTGTGTGATCAAATGAATCCAGACCATATATTGACACATTCCCATTGGAAATAGGAGAGTCTTCATTAAGTAAAGGCAATGGAAAGTCAAAAGTGACATTGTTAGAATGCAACTTTTGTTATCTCGACCTAAAAATCCTTGACTTAATTTACCCTTAGGAAAAAACCTCGATTCATGACCTCCAAAGATAATAATTATTTATTACTGTTTTTTTTTTTTTTTTTTTTTTTAGAATAATTTATTCCTAGATGTTATCTGGACATAGTCACATAGCCCAGATTTATTTTTGGCATGTGTAACACATAAGCCTTTCATAAATAAATACATTAAGGCATAATGCTTTTCTTGTACACGCCACAGCCTACAATGACTTGAAATCACATAAGCCTTTCATAAATAAATACATTAAGGCATAATGCTTTTCTTGTACACGCCACAGCCTACAATGACTTGAAATCTCTTCTCTTACTTATAAAGTATCTTATAGGGTCTATTGGTAACAGTTTGTTAATTTCCTTTTGGTTCGATTTGTGGCTAATAATTGGCACTTTAAAAACCTTAATTCATCATAAGTCCTTTACCAACATAGGTGAATTTTCTAGGAATTAATTGCAATTAGGTGAATTAGGTGGGGTATAATTACATAGAGTTGTGTGATCAAATGAATCCAGACCTTATTAGCATATTCATATGGGAAAATGGAGAGTCTTTATTAGGTAAGGGCAATGGAAAGTCAAAAGTTACATTGATTTTAGCAAACTTCAAGGAGAATATATATATATATATATATATATATATATTTGATAGATTGGCATGAACTCTAGCGATAATATTTTATTAGAACTTATGTTATCTCGCCATAAAAATATGGTTATAAAGTTAATTTTTGGCATCTGTAACTCATCAATAGTTTAAGGCATAAATTGCACACTCGATCTATTCAATAACTTCAGTGACATTGGTATCACACTTCAAGTAAGCCAACATGGTGGGATTTCTCAACAACCTGCAAACTTCATGAAAGTAATGCTATAATCATAGATGAAACCATTATTTTTTCTTTTGGGACAACCAAATCTCGAATTTATTTTTACTATTAAAAATAAATAAATATACTAAAATTCAAAACTAAGTTAATATATGAAAGATAAAACTAACATATATTCAATATAAACAAAACTAAATATATAAAATAATTTTTTAATACATTTCTTCTCAATCATTTGTGATGTATTAAAATAGGATTCAATTTTTTTTCATATTACAAAAATCATTTATGAATTGATTATGTATTAAATGTGGCAACAATTTTTCTTTCAATGTACAAAGTTAAAGAATCAGTTAAAAAATTATCTTCTATTTTTTTTTTTGAAGCCTAGTTTTGATAATATTTATGATTGAAAACAATTGTTTCCTAACATATTTTTTCATATTTATTTACTACATATAAAAGTTAGGGTAAAACTTAGGTACAGTTCCTTAAGTTTTACCCTAAAAGTTAAATGTGTATACATTAAAGATGGAATAAAGTTAAATAACTTTAAAAAATAACTACGTGTGCATTTGGATTGTTATTTTTTTGAAAGCTTATTTGTCTAAATTTGACTAAAGTATAGTTGTATTTACAAAAATTGAGACTTTAAAAAAATTTATATAAGAAAAAAAGCTAAAAATGTAAAAGAAAAAGTGTATTCCAAACTCACAATTAAGATAGACCTTTAATTAGGAAGAAAATCTATAATAAATTTATGAAAAACTATTTAGTGTGAGTAGTAGATTTGATATTAACCAATCATATGGTTGTTTTATATACATTCCAATGCCAATTCTGCTAATCCATACTTTTCAATGTTAATTAGCTTTCTTCAGAATTTTGGTAGCCAAAAAAAACGACTTCAACAAATGTCTTACACTATACTTGTTCATAAAGATGATTATCACTGCGGTGTAGCTCTTGAACTATGATACTCATTCCTGTTACTCATGTACCCTGAAAGCAAATAGTCTCATCAGACAGAAACTGTAGGAGGGTCTCCGGAAAATATTGTAAGTTGTGTAATTGGATGATCATTGATCAAGCAACGAGTCCCAACACAAAGAAGCAAAAGATTTCCTTTATTGAAGATTCCAGAAATACTAGATTTGACAAACTTAATGTGGAGTCCAACAACACAACTTTGTAGAGTTTGTAATAAAGATTTTCACTCTTCTAAGTTCTATCATAACATCAATCACAGCGTATAGTAAGTTGCAGACAGTTTCAGCTGATGTTTATACTTTAGCTGATGTTGTGTTTCAGTTACAACTGTAGATGAGGATGGAGATGTTTATATATAAGCGGAGTCAATGAGCTCACTCTATTTATTTTGACTATGAATGAACCGAGACTATTGTTAGAAAATATATAGTTAAAACATAGGATATTCTCTCTCTCAATTAAAAAACTTGAATCTTGTAAAAAAAAAGGCCTAGTTACATGCTATTGTAGACTGCTAGTTAGCTAGAGATAATGATCTTAATTTAATTATCAAATGCTGAACTATTAAATATATCATATATGTTATGCAAAGAAAGCAAAACAAATGAGAAATTTTTTTTTTTCCTAAGGTACAAATTTCTTAATTTTGAACCTATACTCCCTTAGAGGGATGGGTCAATTGGGGGAGGCAAAAATACATTAGATGCTTGAGAAGTCAAATTTAGCAAATTTTACAAAATCATGATATTGACATTTTATATTTTTAATTGCAATGTGGTATGGAAAAGTATTATGCTTGGGCCAGTGTGTTGCATATAAGGGTGAAAATATTACTGCAAGAATGGATAGAGAAAATTATTTGAAGCAAAATGAACATTTATTATAATGTAACCCAAACCAAATACAAGGAGAAATTTCTTCAAAATAGTTGGAGTTACATAAATCGCATGTAGCATAGCTCTAATGTGGACACTCAAAACACATAGAAAGGCCTTAAAGGCTTAGAGGTGTAATCTAGACTCTAGATCATACCAAAGAGCTTGTTCCCAATAACATAATAAGTATAGGAATTGGGAATTGCATACTTGATCTCTTCATCTGAGAACACTATAACATTCCAGTCAGGGCATTCACCAATTGGTTCCTTGATATCCATTCCAACTTCACCAGCCAACTCTGCTAATCCTTTTTTTTCAATGTTGGCTTTCTTAAGAATTTTGGCAGCCAAATAGCCAACTTCAACACCTGTCTTACACTCTACATATATATTAGTTGGATAACACGTATTTTTTGTTCTATCATGAAAATAACGGCGGTTTAGCTCACCAACTATTTTACTCATTCCAGTACCCAGAAAACAAATAGTCTCATCAGACAGAAACTTTACGAGGGTTTCAGAAAAAACACGAAAGTTGAGTAATTGGATAATCAAGCAACGCGTCCCAGCAAAAAGAAGCAAAATCTTTGCTGTAGGGGAGTATTCAGGAGCAGTTTTGCCAAACTTAATGTCAACCCCAACAACACGCCTTTGTAAAGTTCGTAATGAAGATTTGAACTCTTCTATCTTAGCATCAATCACAGTAGAATTGTCGACTACACTTACCTTAACCTTTGCACCCTGTATCTCAACTTCATACGTGCCTATTCTTGACAGGAAAGACACTGGTATGTTGTTTAACATTTTGAACTAATTCAAACTAGTGCTGCTTGTGCTAACAAGAAATCTAATATGAAAAGAACTTGCATTGGGCTATTAATATACACGTGGAGTCAAGGTGAATTTTCTTGTAATTAATTAATTGCATTATAAGTTTAGGGGAAGCTGGTGGGATTAAATTACATAGAGTTGTGTGATCAAATGTATTCGGACTATATATATTAGCATAATCCCATTGAAAAATGGAAAGCCTTCATTAAGTAAGGACAATGGAAAGTCTAAAGTTGCATTAACAATGCAAACTTTTGTTATCTCCACATAATTGGAAAATCTCGAGATTGATTATTCATGACCTCCAAAGATAATAAATCTCAACATAATAACAATTTGGTTATAAAGTTCATCTTTCTTCTACAACCTCTGCATGGCTTCTTTGGCATAATTACACTACTCTCACCTAATTAGTTGATGTGAGCGAAAATATTAATGATTCGCTAAGCTGTAGCCATGGTAACTTTGCTTGTGTTAATGTTTAACCTTATAAATTTTGCTCACAATCAATCTCAAAAAAAAAAAAAAAAAAAGTTGTGACAGGTTGATGTCTAGCATAAAATTTAATCACTTAATTATAAATGAGAGTTTCACATATACAAGTTAGGGCATTAAGGCGGGCATCGATCCTCAACTAATGACAAGTTGCATCAAAGAAAAAATATATCTTTTGCATTTGATTTGATTTGAAGTAAAAAAAAGTATCCAATTTATAGTATCACGCCATTTAAAATCAATTACTTTTCCTTATTTGCGGAATGTTATTTATATGATGTTGGGGTAGATCTATATACACATATTGTAAGACTAGGTCAACTAGTACTTCTTTTCTCAAAAAAAAAAAAAAAAAAAAAAAAGGTCAACTAGTACTTTCATTGTAAAAACAACGCCAAAAGTAGTGAAAAATGGACAAAGATTAACTAGTACTTTCCTTGTAAACAACACGCTAAATTAGTGCATGTAGGCCAAAACTAATTAGTCTATGAGTATCCATATATAGTCTGATTTTGGTTGCAAAAACATCAAGGATAGAGAACACTGAAGCAGATTAAACATTTATTTGAAGATTAAGCCGAAACTTAAACATAAGCAGAAAACTTAGTAATACTAGGACACCACTTAATTCATAAAAAAATTTCACAACCAGTTAATTAAGGTAAGTTGTGCACATGAATTCACTACCAACACCAATTTATTATGCACTAACATACCACCTTAACAGTCGTGAAATTTTTATTCACTGACTCACTAGATTTATTCTAGTTGAAAACCGAAATCCCATGTAACTTTTAGCATTATGTTTTGTCAGTATATGGACGGAAGAATAGTATCTGCTGATTAGTACTCAATATACATCTACTATAAACATCTAATGCAGTCACTCGAAGACATCTTATTAGTCAAGGCAATATCAATTGCAGATTCCAATTATTTAAAGAGCCACACACTTAATCATTGACATGAACAAATACATAACTTATCCCTTAAAACATGTGGTTTGGCTTACATAATTTAGTACATAACTTATTCTATGCTCACAAAATGCATTGACAATACAGCCATATGTTTTTATTTAATTGGCGAACCTAAGGTACAGCACCTAATGAATCACCCTCCTTAACTTTTGTCCTACAACAAATACAAACTGTAACTATCTATATAATATATAATAGCAGAAGACATGGGCGTTGAAACCAAGAATGCCTCACATAATGACAAGTGGCATCTCTATTAATTGATGTGGCTGCCACATCAGCAATTAAAACACTAAACTAATTGTTTTTATTTCTCAAGTGATATGTTGTTTTAATAATTTGACTTATCTAAAAGACATCTTAATAAAATATATTTATCTATCTATTGTGATACGTTGTTTAAATAAGTCATATTTATCTATATTTAAATTTTCAAAGTGATACGTTGTTTAAATAAATTGACTTAATGCATTTTATTTAATGTTTTCACTCTATCTGTTTCACGTCTCTCTCTCCCTCTGTTTCACGGACGCCTCTCTCAAGAATTTCTGCCAGATTGGTTATCAACAATTACTGGAATGGAGAAACAATCAATATCAAATGCTTTGTGACTAGGTCAGTCTCTCTCCAAATGCTTTGTGATTTCACTCTAAACCCACCTTTAATTCTATGCTTTTGAGAAATCCCTGTGATTACAAACATACCCTTTTCCATAACTCCCAAAATTTTAAAGCAATGAATCGTCCCGTAGCAGTGTTTCCATAATGCAAATTACATGTTTGACAAAATGCTTCACTCACAATCTTTCGCATATCTTATTGTATAAATTTATTGACAAATTATCATACATTTCCTAATACCCTTTTCAATGATATTTATCTGTAGAATATTATTTGGTTTGGGTTCTAACAGTATGTACAATTTATTGGGTTTATTTCTCTTAAAATTTGAAACCCAAAGAGAAAGAAACAGAAAGCGAAAAAACCCACTTCAAACTCAAAAAAAAAAACCAAGGGTAAATACGTAATAGCGGGAAAAGAAGCACTTTGAAGTTTCTAACAGACACAGCAACCAGTGAAGTGGGAAAAACAACTTAAATAACCTCCCTGACTCGCTACTCAATCAAAACTCACAACCCCAAAATAACGCCCATGGAAGACGAAGCCCAGGTAAACAAAAAAAAAGACACACACACACACAACGTAACCACAACCATCGACTATATAACATTTTTGTTTTACTAAATTTTATAACTTTGATTTATGTTTTTTATTTTTTATTTTGTTAGTTGTTGGTTGTTGGTGTTTTTTTTTTTTTTTTTTTTTTTTTAAGAAAAAAAATTTAATTTT
>BKZX01021958.1:0-12694 GCA_014362285.1 Fagus crenata
ATCAATCAAGCCATTATCTTTGACTATGTAAATATTTTTTGAAAGTTTTCTGTTTCAAAGATTTTTAGCCGTGATAGATTTCATTATTGTCTTGCATATTTGAATCTTAATCAATTAAGCCGTTTTATTTGACTCTGTTAAGATTTTGAAAGCTTTTCAATTTCAGAAATTTTTCAGTGTAAGATATTTCTTTGTGTTCACATTGGATATTTTTAAATATCAATCAATCTAGCCATTAATATTGACTTTGTCAATGTTTTGAAAACAATTTTCTGTTTCAAAAATTTTTTCAACCGTAAGAGATTTCTTTGTGTTCTTCACATGGCTATCTTTAAATATCAAAAATATCTATAATATTGACTTTGTCAATGTTTTGAAAACAATTTTCTGTTTGAAAAAATTTTTCAACCGTAAGAAATTTCTTTGTGTTCTTCACATGGCTATCTTTAAATATCAAAAATATCTAGCCATTAATATTGACAAAGTCAATATTTTGAAAAATTTTTCTATTTCATAAATTTTTCACCGTAAGAGATTTCTTTGTGTTTACTTGACCATCTTTAAATATCTTTTGAATTGCAATCAATCTAGCCGTTATTTTTGAAAATCAATTTAAGTTGGTTTTAAAGTTGAGCCTTAAAGATCAAATCTTAATAAACTTTACAAAACCTAACTCTTACTTCTCATATGTCTCGGAACATAATTCTTGAGTTTTGATTTCTTTGTCTTGAGACTTGATGACTTTGTTCTTCAGTGAATTTGCAACTTGTCGACTGGATTAATTAGCCAATTAATAGGTATTGAAACCTTGAGGCTAACATGGAGATTATCCAAATCTCAAATTGGGTGATCCAACGGTCTGGAAATCCTGAGTCCAAACACGTCGGGAGTAATTTGGGGTTTGGAGATTATCCAAATCTCAAATCGGGGGTCCAACGGTTTGGAATCCTGAATCCAAACACGTCGGGGGTAATTTGGGGTTTGGAGATTATCCAAATCTCAAATCGAGCGGTCTAACGGTTTGGAATCCTGAATCCAAACATGTCGGGGGTAATTTGGGGTTTGAAGATTATCCAAATCTCAAATCGGGTGGTCCAACGGTTTGGAATCCTGAATCCAAACATGTCGGGGGTGATTTGGGTTTTGGAGATTATCCAAATCTCAAATCGGGTGGTCCAACGGTTTGGAAATCCTGAGTCCAAACACATCAGGGATAATTGGTTGTTTGATTGTCTTTTCCTATCATTAGGTTTTGAGTATGAAGTTTACCTGGCTTTTCTAGCTCTTGGACTGTTTGTTGTCCTCCTTTGCAGACGTCTCACCGAGGCAGTGGTAGCGGAGATCATCGCTGGTCCTCACACCTTGGATTTTTGTGAATGCATGAACATTGAGGGTCAGATCTTAAGAAAGACCTGAGGTAGACTTAGGGTCATGTGAATTTAGCTTCCCCTTCTTGGGTTTGTCGCCGATGGTGGCACTCCATGTGGTCCATTCCTAAGGGACTTTGGCTTTGTGTGCTTTAGACGTCATGCGAGCTCCATTGAGGTGGTTGTCGCTCTATCTATTGGGTTGGAGTGCACTCGCATCCCATACTTTTGGCTTAGCTTTCTTTTAGGTTAGCTACAGATTCGAAATATCAAAGGATTGGGTCTTATACATCCAAGAGGCCCATTTCTATCATCATTGGGTCTTACTCTTTCATGAGGCCTATTTCAGCAAATCCTGGGTCTTACTCCTTCACGAGGCCCAATTTGGCAAATGTTGGGACTTACTCCTCTACGAGGCCCATTCCTCTCGATGTTGGGACTTATTCCTCTACGAGACCCATTTCAGCAACTCTTGGGTCTTACTCCTTCACGAGGCCCATTTCTATCATTATCGGGTCTTACTCACTTGCGAGGCCCATTTCATCATCATCAGGTCTTACTCCTTCACGAGGCCCATTTCAGCAAATCCTGGGTTTTACTCCTTCACGAGACCCAATTTGGCAAATGTTGGGACTTACTCCTCCACGAGGCCCACTTCTATCATTATCGGGTCTTACTCCTTCAAGAGGCCCATTTTAGTAAATATTGGGTCTTACTCCTTCACGAGACCCATTTCAGCAAATCCTGGGTCTTACTATTCCACGAGGCCCAATTTGGCAAATGTTGGGACTTACTCCTCCACGAGGCCCACTTCTATCATTATCGGGTCTTACTCCTTCAAAAGGCTCATTTTAGTAAATATTGGGTCTTACTCCTTCACGAGGCTCATTTCAGCAAATCCTGGGTCTTACTATTCCACGAGGCCCAATTTAGCAAATGTTGGGACTTACTCCTCTACGAGGTTTATTTCTATCATCATCAGGTCTTACTCACTTGCGAGGCCCATTTCATCATCATCGGGTCTTACTCCTTCACGAGGCCCATTTCAGCAAATCCTGGGTCTTACTCCTTCACGAGACCCAGTTCAATAAATATTTGGGTCTTATAGTTTTTTCCAAACACGGAAAAATTGCCCTAGCATATGATGTCACCACAAATTTTTCCAGCTTTGCGAAGATGGAAAAATTTTGCCCCAGTAAGGAATATCGAAACAAATTTTTCCAGCTTTCCAAAGGTGGAAAAATTTTGCCCCAGTATGGCATTGTCTTGATCAGTACGAGTTTCCAAACTCTTCATGCACATACTTCTTGGTTTGGTCCAAATTGACTGCTCAAGTCTTGAACCAGCTTTTCTTCATAATTTTTCAGTTTACTGAAAAATTTGTCCCAGTATGGAATCACATACGTCGACGCAGAATCCAAATTTCTATTACTGTCCCTTTTGCCCTGGATCAAGATAGTCGCCTGAGTATTTGAACCGCCTTTCCTTCAAAATTTTTTCAAAATCCCTTTGAAAAATTTGCCCTAGTGTGTTGTCAAATTTAATCATGAGACAATCCTTGGCTGCTTCTTGACTTTTCTCATTTTTTCTGTATTGACGACATGCTCTTGGTCATTAGTTCATCTGGTCGGTCTGTTTGATGACATGCTCTTGATCGTTTGGTCGGACGACACTTTCTCAATCTTCAATCCATCCAGTCATGCTTTTGATTCTTTCATCACATTCTTGATGGTGGTAGTCCTCTCTTGATTTCTGGTTTGTCTTCTAATTTTTCCGCTTACAGAAAAATTGCCCCAGTGTGGCACAATAAGATCAATGGTGAGACCCATGGACAAATCAAAGGTCTTTCTCACATTTTCTCCAATTTGGGTCTCATTTCTCTTTCTAAAACCTTTCTCGCATTGCTATTCAGAATCCCTTATTCCTGGGCTTCGATACTGTCACTAATTCAGGAGGTTCTGCAAGAGGTGTCCATTCGCCTGGATGATGTAGATCTTCAGTGGCCTAGAAATCTGCCTCAGTATCGACCTCCGTGTCTACTGAGTGTGTCTATGATGAGAGATTTCCTTCAAATTTTCTGAAACCTTTAAATACCACCCACGGCTTGGTAGAACCAAGAAGAAAAAATTGCCCTAGTATCAAGGTTGAGACTGGAGCTTGGCCTTCATTTTCTTATGGACAACATTCGACCAAAGCCAGTGTATGGGATTGTGTTTGGGCATTTTCTGGTCAAGGCATGCTGTTTGAAGGGAGTCTAGGGAGAAAGTGCTCAACATCTTTCAGGGTTTTTAGGCTAGTGGCTTGACTGGTGGTTCAGAGAGTGAAATGAATTTCATAGGTTGTTGCAATTTTGCACAAATCCCTCTTTAAAAAATTTTCCTCGTTCAAGATTTCGAGGACTGTTTTTTTTTTTTTTTTTTTTCGAAAATCATTTTCAAAATTTTTTTTGGAAAATCATTGACAAGTATAACCTTTTGAAAATTCTTTCGAATGCATGTATCGTTTGAGAGAGGCTAGGCAAAGCCTTGTTTCCTTTACAGTTAATGGGTGCCTTCGCTTAACAACCATCCCTTACCGAGAATGGAAAGCGTGATCCCTCGGGTTAGTCTGTTTGGCATTATCCTGTGAGCTTTCTGAGTGAGCTCTTTCTTCTTTTGTTTCTTTTGAATTGGGGTGGGGCTTCAAACATTGAAATCACTCATGTTTGGCCTGAAGGCCATGGTGCAAAGTGGACGGTACCCTTTATGAGATACGACCTCTTGAGGGTGCATGATCTAGATTCCATCATTACCAGTTTTTGACCAAAAGTTCATTGCTACATGACCAACCGATCATCAATGATCAGTGAGGTCTTTGTTGGCTTGTAATGTGGCCTTGGGGTTTAAGGGGTGCTTGAAACGAAGGATATAAGGCTCAAAAATTACTTTATGATGTTTCCTTGGCACAAGCTCCTTAGACTAAGCAGTTGCTCCCAATTAGGAAGGACTTTCAAAGGACCGTAATGTAAGGCTTTGGTTTTCCTATGCTTATAGGAGGATAAATTTGGCTTTGAAATTACTTGAGAGTCTTCCTAAAGTCAAGGATTATTCTTTGTTAAAATTTCACTTCATTAAGTACTTTGTGCCTTGTTCTCAACTTGAACATCCCACTAGACTCTCCTATTCACTTAGTTTAGCTTTCCTTGGGTTGACTTTCTCTTTAGTTTTAGGACTTCTTTCCCCCTTCCTTTTTGGGGAATTCACTTGATTGACTTTGTTTCCTTCGAAAATCTCATCTACTCATTTTGTTCGCTTTTACCTAGCATGAGACTCTCACAACCATTAACCTGCCCCAGTGTGGGGGGTAATCCTTGACTGGTTTATCATAGAAGAAAAACGAACAAGCTCAACTTGGTTAGCAAGTGGCATTTTTCTACAAGCGGGAGGATAGTTGAACGGAGGCCTTTTCCGTCATCCTGGGTACTAACTTCTTAGCCTAGAGAGCTTAAATACCATTTCATAAATCAGGGTGAATTTTCTTTAAAAATATATTCTTTGGATCAACGGGGTTCACAAGCGGTATAACTGTTTGGATAGTAGAAACAATGCCTCCATCATTTCATATCCAATCAATTGGTCAGTGAAGCTAGAACTTTTAGTCATCTACCAGTTTAGGATCACACCAACATTGGTCGTGAGAAGTAGGAATCATGTGCAAAAGGTTTAAGTGCTTCATGTGCTTGAGAAAAAGTGTTTTGGGTGTGGGTGTTCAAAGAACACATGCCGCTCCTTCTCAGTAGTGGATAGTAATTTTACTTAGACACCTCATTTCCCATGAGTAGAATTATGGTGTTGACTCGTCCCTCTCATGAATGTATGCATTTCAAACAAATCTTTTTGTGATTTTGAGTTTATTATGCACACTTTTGGAAAGGTATAGCTTTCGAAAAATTTGTACAAGATTGCAACAAACTATTCAACATAGATATAGGAAAGTTTGTGGGATCATGATAAGATCTCAAAGGTTCTATGTGCCTTGTCTTTCATTGGTGGTATTGATGTCCCCTGCTGGTAGGGGGGGGGGGGGGTCAGTCTGCTTAGTGCGTACTTCTTCCTCTTCGGTGGTGGTGATGTCTTGTCTTGAGAGTTCATCCTTGGCGATGCAAGATCCAAGTTCCAGTGCTCCATGAAATGGTTCACTCTATCTGATCTCTTGATGGCTCATTGGCGTGAAAGCCAAGTGTTGATCTAGCCTTCTTCATGGGAACAGTATGCATACTTGGCTTCTTGGCTTGGACCATGACGGGTACTTCTAGCTCCGAGTGACCCAGCTCTTGTATCTTCCGTTTGAGTGTCACGCATCTGTTGGTGCAGTATTCGGCTTTCTCCTTATCAGAACTGTACTGGTCATCTAGATTTTGAAAGTTCAACATAAGCTTTGGTCGAGTTTTGGGCAGTGTATGCTCCTCTACCTCTGAGAATGTTGGTAGCATGGTCAAATGAACTGGCTGAATGCCACAGGTAGTGGGCCCTTGGGACTGAGGAGAAAGGATGACAATTTCTTCTTTGCAATGCTCTGGGGGCCATGCAATGATCACATTTGGAGTAGAGCCCTCATGGATTCTAAGGATCCCATGATCAACAAGGTCTTGTACCTTATGCTTGAAAGCATGACAATTCTCTAGCGAATGGCCAGGTCTTCCAAAATGGAATTCACATTGTTTGGATGAATCATGAAGAAGATGAGGGCTTTGTTTCAAGAAAACCGGCGAGATTAACCTTTTTTCCAACAACCTTGGGTAGAGCTCATCTATAGGCAAAGGCAAAGTACAAAATTTTCTCGGTTCTGACTTTAGTTTTGCGACGGAAGAAAGATTTCGACTGGATTGGTATCGCCCCGTGTGAAGCATGAGAGTTTCTTGCCTTTGGCGTCTTCCCGTTTCCCTTTTGTTTAGTAACTTCGTACTTGCCTGTCCTATAGGAGAGTGAGAGGCAAGGTCCCTGATTGCCTTTCTATCGTCTTTTAGCAAAGTGCTCATAAGGGTGATTAGCTGGTGCATTGATTGGACCACTTCATCGAGTTGTTTCTCTAACTGCTCAACTCTCTCAGCCACATTCTTGGGTGTGTGCTGCTTGTGAGTGTCGACACTGGCGGAAAAATTTACTAACTTTCTTTCTTTTTTCCTAGATACCGACCCCCATTTGGCGAGTGTGTGTGTGATCTCTATCTCTTTCCCATTTCGAAATATGAGTTGTGTGTGTGTGGGAACATGTGTACGTGTGTGCGTGTGAGCACAAATTTGGAGTCGCCACCAACCACGGAAAATTTTAAGGTGTGATTGGGCACCTATGTCTAATAGATTTTATCTTGTTTAGACATCTAAAACTAAATGGTCTTGAACCAGAGATAGGTTCGGGGGTTTGCTTATGCGTGGGGAAGGTGTTAGGCACCCCACGACATCCGTTTAAGAAAACGGTTACCTCCCTTCTAGTGTTCCCTTTATTTGCTAAGCCTAGGTTTGTTGGTTTTTTATTATGAACAAATGTCCCAAATTTGGTCGAGCAACATACCAAGGATGGCAAGTGCTATTTGACCTCATTTGGTTTTGATTAGACTCTTTATTTCACCATCCCTTATCTTCGTATTTTTTAAGTTTCCGGGCATTTCGGTGGTAGGATGTACTTGAAATCCTAACACCTAGTGCTGGGACAAACAATTAATATTTTTGGTGCCATATTCGGGATCTCTTTACCCTTGATTTCCAAGAGTAAAGCGATCCGTCAAATGGCGAGGTTTTGGATGATTAATTCACACTTTGGGGAATTTTAGGCCATGATCTTATGGGAGTTAGAACGTGTAGAATCCCTTACTCAAAAGCACATACCAGCCACGCCCCCGTGTAAAGGACTCATACCATGGTGTCCCAAAGCCAAGGCGAGCTGTAGCCCTTGGGTTGCACCAACTTCGTTTCTAACGCCCACATTACCATGTTTACTCTTTTTAAAATTTTCATGGCAAAGTGTATTTTAATCACATTTTATATCAAAGCGATAAGCAAGCAAGCAAAATATCAAGACGGTAAAATGGTAAAACATTCAAACAAATAATCACGGCATGTTCGCAGCACATAAATCACAAGAATGAATGAGTATGGAATGACCACAGCATGTTTGCAGCACATAAATCATGAAAATGGATGGGATGACAAATATGGGTTGACATAAATACAAGGTTCAATCCAAAATACAATTTATGACAACACGAGAATTTCTAAGGAAAGGGTCAAGACCTCGTGGGGTCGGGATTCGATGCTATTGAAAGACTTATTCGAATCTCGACACCACCATAGGATTTACATGAATAAAACAAAGCAATCTAAAGAGAATTCAAGGCCTCTCGGTCTTACACGAAGGATTAGTGCTTATTGAAAGACTTACCTAAACCTTCGAGGCCAAATAGGTCTTACATGATGAAAATCATTTTAAAAGGGGTTTCAATGCCTTTTCGGACTTGCACAGAGGGTTAGTGCTATTGAAAGACTTACCTAAACGTTTGATGCCAAATAGGACTTATATGCGTGAAAATCATTTTGAAAAAGGATTTCAATGCCTTTCGGGCTTACACGAAGGGTTAGTGCTATTGAAAAACTTACCTAAACCTTCGATGCCAAATAGGACTTATATGCGTGAAAATCATTTTGAAAAGGGGTTTCAATGCCTTTCGGGCTTACACAAAGGGTTAGTGCTATTGAAAGACTTACCTAAACCTTTGATGCCAAATAGGACTTATATGATGAAAATCTTTTTGAAAAGGGGTTTCAATTTATGGGTCCAACGCCTCATGGATTTACATGGGGTTTAGTGCTATTGAAAGACTTATCTAAAACCACCAATACCGTTCGGTGTTTTCATGCCCAAAATTCAAGGGGAAAGAGGGATGGGTAAACAATATTTACAACGCGGCAATTAATAAATTAACAGCATAACGGGAAGCGATAAATGAATTTAGAGCGGTAATAAATCTAAAACACGGGATTTTCATGGGTTCAATGCCCCATGGAATTACGTGATGGTTAATGCCTCTTTGAGGTCTCACATAATCCATCTAAACCAATCGGGATTATCATGCCCAAATCACAAAAAAAAAAGGGGGAGAAAATAACAATATTCACAACGTAGTAAAATAATAAAATAATAAATGACAGAATTTGGACATGGGGATTATGTTTTTCGGGTCAAGTACCTCGTGGGCTAACATGGTTGTTAAGGCCTCATAAAGGGCTTACATAATCCACCAAAGCCACTCGGGATTGCCGTACTAAAACACACGGGAAAGGGGGATAATCACAACACAAATATTCACAAGTACGTAGTAAATGTAAATAAAGCGATAAATGAATTTAAAGTAAAGATTTTTTAATGGGTCCAATGTCTATGGGATTACATGGTGGTTAAAACCTCATTGAGGTCTCACATAATCCACCACGACCAATCGGGATTATCACACCCAAATCACATATTTACAACATAGTAAAGCGATAAATGACGTTATTTAGACATGGGGGGTGTGTTTTTCGGGTCAAGTACCTCGTGGGCTAACATGGTTGTTAAGGCCTTATAGAGGGCTTACATAATCCACCAAAGCCACTCGGGATTGCTGTACTAAAACACACGGGAGAGGGATAATCACAACACAATATATTCACAAGTACGTAGTAAATGTAAATAAAGCAATAAATATACTTAGATCTACAAATAAAAGCAATAAATAACTCAAAGCATATAGACAAAGCAATAACTAGACAATAAATGAACTAGGAGAGCATAAATAGAACATACATGAACTAAAAAGCATAAAATAGAACATAAATGAACTAAAAAGCATAAATACAAGTGGATCCTTGTGAATCCCTTCCCATTTTAGGGATCATCACTAGTCACTTCCACTAAGAAAGAGAGAAAAAGAGAGAAAAGAGGAGAGAGAAAGAGCTTAGAGAGAGAGAGTACCTAGAGAGGAGTCTCTCACTCTAAAACTACCCAAAAACCCCTCCTAAAGACCCCTAAACCCCTATTTTCTGCCTATTCTATGCTCAAGAAGGCCTAGAGCCCGAGCCAAATCATGTACAAATGAGGGGGGGAGGCTTTGTTTATAGGGAGGCGTGCACGCCTCGTGCGCCATCATGCCGCGCAAGCCGTGCAGCTGCCACGTGGCAGTCTTATCCTCCACGCCAACCCCCCACCGAATCTTCCTCGGTTTTCGCGTACGTACCCTTTTCTGACCCGATTTTCGAGGGCATTTTTGGAAGCCTTTTAGTGCTTAAAATGGGTCATGCAGCATATCATCGGAAAGCTCTCGAAGTCTACTTTCCAAAGGTATAAAGTTTACATGAATCGAAGTTTGGACGAGAGAGTTATGGCTCCCGGAAGTCGGGGTGCCAGAGCTGTTTTTGTGTATTTTTCGGACGAAGATTCCGGTCAAACGGGGGATGCTATCGGCGAACCGAGAGTTGCACGTCGTAGCCAGAGTCGTCATATTTCCAACGCAACTGGGCTCGAGGGTCAACTTGCAGCGAATCCAAAAAACTCTGCGCGCGAAGGCGGCTGTCCAGAAGAAAAAAGCGTCAAATCTTCGGCCCATTTTTCCTCGCTTTTTGTCTGTGTTTGCGTGCGTATTCGACCTAGCTCCCAAAGTCGGTTTTCGACATTCTTCGTATTGTCGGAAAGCTTACATTGCCCTCTTCTTCAAGGTTCTGGGCTCGCGGGAAACCGAGCTTGGGCTAGGGAAATATGGTCCCATAAGAGGGGGCCGCCGGAGTGTTTTTGGTCCATCAGAGGGCATTTTTCCGGTGAAGATTCCAGCTAGACGGGGGAAAATCTTGACGATCCGAGAGTTCCACGTTGTGCATGCACGCGTCCTCTTTCTAATGTGCCCAGGCTTGCAGATCAACTTGTTGTGAGTCAGGAAGACTCTGTGCGCAAGCATGGCAACGTCGGGGGGAAAGTTCTGGAATTTTCAGCATAGCCTTATTCCGTCAGCTTGTTTTCGCGTGCGTGGTAGACGTAGCTCCCGATATCGGATTTCGACGATCTTGGTATCGTCAGAAAGCTTGTGCTACCTACTTTTCAAAGGTATAGGCCTTGCATAAAGGCAGGTTTGGGTTCGCAAGATATGATCTTGCGAACAGAGGCCATTGGAATGTTCCTTATGCCAAGGGGTCATTTTCTGATCGAGATTTCAGCTTGACCGGAGGAGCTCGTAACGATCTAGAAGTTGCACGTCGTAGTTGAAGTGACCCTCTTGCTTGAATGTTTTAGCTTGCGGACCAAGTTGCCGCCGGTTGGAGAGAATCCGCACGAAAACGTTGCCTCCCAAATAGGCTGTTTTGTCAACAACACTTAGCAAAATTTGGCTAAGTGTTAGACCGTTTTTTACAATTTTGTCCATAACTCCCTCGTTTCTTGTCCGTTTTTGACTCGTAAAGTATCGAATCGAAGCTCTCAACGTGCTCCATGCATTGGTCAGGGGGTGGTCAGTTCGATTCAGCTTTTGGTCTGGTCAATGGTCCGGTCAAACCTCGGTCAAACTTGGTCAACCTTAGTCAAACTTGGTCAAATTTGGTCAAAGCTCTCCGAACTCTGGGAAATGTATCCCGGACCATGTTTTGAGGGTTTTTTGGCATAGTGGACTCCAGTCGGGTCAGAAACAGCTTGGTCAAACCTCGGTCAACCTCGATCAAACTTGGTCAACCTTGGGAAAACTTGGTCGGATTTCGGGAAATGTGCCCTAGACCCCGTTTTGAGGTTATTTAGCGTGGCAAACCCTCGTCGAATCAGGCCAACTTGGTTCGGGCTGCCTCGTTTTGCGTGTCAATATCTGAGAAAATACCGGGGGTAAAAATGGGATTATGACAGTTGCCCCTTCTTTGTTTAGCGTTTCTTGACACAAGGAACGTCGGACAAAGAATAAATGACTAGATTTTTGCCCTCTTGGATTTTTTCGGTTTCCATGCTTGCTTACGGTCGTCGTGCAGTTCGTCTCGGTTCACGTGCCAGTCCTTTCGGGGTCCAAATGGACATTCCAGGGGTTGAGGAGGATCAGACAGGATATGAAGAGGCGGTTCGTGGCTTGAAGGGTCAGCTTGGCGCGGAGGTGGAGACTCGCGCGTGATCATCACGC
Organism: Fagus crenata; assembly: GCA_014362285.1. NCBI lineage: Eukaryota > Viridiplantae > Streptophyta > Magnoliopsida > Fagales > Fagaceae > Fagus > Fagus crenata. The sequence goes on from BKZX01021958.1 coordinate 11,523, forward strand.
GCGGCGCGTGATGATGCCGCACCGCGGCCCCACCTTAAAACGCGCCGCGTGACCTTTCAGCCTCATTCTGTCCTTTTTCTCTCCTTTTTCACTCTTTGGACCCCACTTCGCCCCTTTTGCTCTTTTGCTCATATCTTGCTATCCAAGACTCCGATTGACGAGCCATTTTCTCCTACGCGCTCTACGAGTAAGCACCTTCCCATCCCTACCATTCTTTTCAGTTTTAAACGGTCAGAATGTGCTGATTTGGTTATTCTCTTTTTTATGTCTTTTTGCCTTTTTCTTATGATCCAGGACCCCGATCGACGATCCGTTTTCGCCTACGCGCTCTACAGGTAAGCACCTTTCCATCCCCACTCTTCTTTTCAGTTTTGAACGGTTGGATTGATTGCTTCCTTTTTTATGTCCCGTGCTTTTTCTTTGTGCATTTCTGCTTGTATTTCCTTTTGTTCCATATGTCACTGTATGTTTTGGGATGCATCACATACTTAGCAAACATGTTAGTGCATGAAAAATGCATTTTATGTATAGGAATATGTGCATGTACAAATGAGTTTTTGTAGGCACACATGAACACACACATATGCTAGGAAACATAAGAAATGAGAGGTGAAAAAATTTTTGGGACACAACATTTGTTGAAATGCTGTGCATTTTTTTGGGGGGGGGCACTATGTCGTGCATTTATTATTTTTGGGGTACGTTGCTAAGTACGCAAAATTTTTATGGGGCAGATATTTTGAAAATTATGGGTTGAATTTAAGACTTACCTTATTTAGACTTGGGACTTGGGTGGGTCCCATAATGAAAACAATTGACTCGGTTTGGAAATTCCTCCAAACTGTTTGTGAAAATTGGGATTTGAAACTTGTTTCGAATCTTAATTCGGGTTAAATTTGATAGTTTGGAAATCCTGAGTCCAGACATGCCGGGGGTAATTTGGCTTGGGTGACCACCCAAGTTTCAAACCGGGTAATCCAACAGTTTAGAATCTTGATTCCAAACACGTCGGGGATAATTTGGCTTGGGTGACCACCCAAGTCTCAAATTGGATAATCCAACAGTTTGGAATTCCTGAATCCAAACACGTCGGGGATGATTTGGCTTGGGTGACCACCCAAGTCTCAAATCGGGTTAATCCAACGGTTTGGGATCCTGAATCCAAACACGTC
>BKZX01021958.1:12794-24871 GCA_014362285.1 Fagus crenata
GGGGATAATTTGGCTTGGGTGACCACCCAAGTCTCAAATCGGGTAATTCAACGGTTTGGAATCTTGAATCCAAATACGTCGAGGATAATTTGGCTTGGGTGACCACCCAAGTCTCAAATTGGGTAATCCAACGGTTTGGAATTCCTGAATCCAAACACGTCGGGGATGATTTGGCTTGGGTGACCACCCAAGTCTCAAATTGGGTAATCCAATGGTTTGGAACCTTGAATCCAAACACGTCGGGGATGATTTGGCTTGGGTGACCACCCAAGTCTCAAATCGGGTAATCCAACTGTTCGGAACCTTGAATCCAAACACGTCGGGGATGATTTGGCTTGGGTGACCACCCAAGTCTCAAATCGGGTAATCCAACGGTTTGGAACCTTGAATCCAAACACATCGGGGATGATTTGGCTTGGGTGACCACCCAAGTCTCAAATCGGGTAATCCAACAGTTTGGAACCTTGAATCCAAACATGTCGGGGATAATTTGTCATTTGACATTTCGTCAAATCACAATTTGGTTGGTTAGACCCATTTTAGAAATTCATCCAAACGGTCAAGGACAAATTGTTTGTTTGATTGTCTTTTTTTTTTTTTTTTGCATGTTTTTGACCACTGTGTATTTCCTATATTTTTTAGAATGAGATATACCTGATTTTTCTGACTCTCGGATGGCTTTGTTGTGCTCTTTGCAGATGTCAGGTCAGGGCAGTGGTAGTGGGGGCCAGCGCCGGTCCGATCGCCTTACGAAGGGCAAGGCTGTAGCCTATAAGCCTGAGAGTTCTCCCGATACCGATGACGAGTACGATGTTATGGAGGACGTTTGTACCCGTGCTGATAGTTCCATCGCCAGGAACCTGCAGGCAGAGCTTGATGCCGAGGCTGCTGGTTTGGCTTCTGGTGCGACTCGGCCTCCTTCTCGGCCTGGTATTGTTATTGGTCGCAGTGCTAGGCCCTCTGGCGCACCTCGCCGGCCCACCAAGATGCCGACAGTTGCTCCTCCTGCCCGATCGAAGAGGCAGAGATCTGATCGCACTCCTCTTTCTACGGACCCTATACCAGAGGACTACGCTGCACCAGGGTTTAGATATCCTTCTCGGGGCGGCATTCGACCTCGCTATCCTGTCACCACTCTGGTGGAGGATACGCCTTTCCTGACGGGCCTCCTCGACCATCCATCGTCTTCGTTCCGTCGTTATGAGGTATTTGTGTACTTGTTCTTCTTTGCCTTGCACTTTTCACATTTTCTCGTACTGACGCCCCTTTTTTTTTTTACTTTGTGCAGGATCCTCCCGAGAGCGTTGGTCGGGGTGGATGGTCCGACTTCTATCAGCTCCTGGAGACTGCTCGTCAGGAGTACAGAGATTTTTTAGCGGAGTTGGGCTTTGGTCCCTTCCTCAGCATCCGCTCTGTACATGTGTGGCATCCCTTGGTGAGGTGCTGGGTGGAGAGGTTCTTCCATCATACGGGGACTTTCCATCTTAGCACCTGTGAGATGGGGGTACTCCTTATTGATTGGAGTGCCATCTTGGGCATTCGCTTTGGGGGTAGGATTCCTCCTAGCGAGCCTGTATTTGATTTCGAGGCCCTGGAGATTCTGGGCATTACTGATCCGGTCGCCATTGTGGGTAAGAAGCTTCCTTCTTTGAAGATCAATTATCTGAGGGACCTCTTGAGGAGGGAGATAGAGGAGCCCCCTATGGAGTTGCGGTATCGTCAGTGGGTTGCCTACTTCATTTTCAGCTGCTTCCTTGGGAACGACAAGTCTACCATTTCCACACCTATCGTCAGCATGTTCCGAGACATCGATGCTCTGAGGGATTACGATTGGGGGGCACTGACATACAGGTTTTACATCCGGGGCCTGCGCCGCTTCTCCCGTCGAGAGACTATCAGCTTCCTCGGCTTCTGGCAGTTTACTCTCTTCTGGGAATTTGAGCATTTCCCAGTGTTTGCCCCTAGCAGGCTCCCGGCGGCCCCTGACTCCGTATTTCCTCTTGCTAGGCGATGGGACTCAACTTGGATTCGGTGATTGACCTCCCGTACGCTTCTCGAGTGCCGTACGACGGTGGATTGCATCAGAGACGGTGACATCGTTTTCCAGCCTTACTCTCCCTTTTTGGTTGAGCGCACTGAGGTATTCAGGGCCGTGGAGTTATCTCATCTGCGGATATGGATGCGATCTCCGAGGTCTTGGGAGCTCTTGTTGGGTGAGCGGATCGTACGGCAGGTGGGTGGTGAGGCCGTCGTCCCTATGGACCCTCCTCAGCTGATGACCATTGAGGGTTATATCCCACGTGCCTCGAGTGATTCCTATGTGAAGGGTGTCGATGCCTATCTAGACCTGATTTTGGTTGACGTGCCATATCAGGAGTGGTTCGAGCGGGTTTCCTTGGGATCCTTGATGTCCCTTCATGAGGTCGAGGGTGGTCGGGTCATAGGCGAGACGGCCATGGACAGCCATGTCTTTCGATCTTCTGGAGAGGTAGACAGGCTTCAGAGCGAGATATTGCGTCTCTAGCTCGAGCTGTCGGTCAATGAGGATCGCCATGCAGCTGATATGGATTGAGTGTAGGGGGAGATGGCCCGTATGCAGATGGAGGCGACCCAACGATAAGGGGAGATGGCCCAGATGCAGACGGACTTGGTCCAGAGGCAGAGGGACTTGGACTCTCGAGATGTGGAGCTGACCATTCGGGCTACGACCATCCGGAGATTAGAGGATCAGCTTGTGGGGGTAGGTATTCCTCCTCTTATCGGAGCTAGCTCGTCTAGTTTCGGTCAGACTTCTTCTCCGTCGCCTCCCGATCCCGTTTCTCGAGACTGGTTCTTCGATGATCCCCCATCTCTATGATGTATTTTTTTTTCTTTCTTCTATTTTCTTTTGGGGCCTTGTATTTTGGCCGGCCATTTTGTACAGACATCGAGTATTGTATGTATGATATTTGTGCTTTATGGACAACACTTGTGGTTTATGTTTATGGATTTGTATTTACGAATATGGATTTATGGATTTGTGGCGGTTAATGCCTCGTTGAGGTCTTACTTAATCCGCCACGACCAATCAGGATTATCACGCCCAAAATCACAAGGGAAAAAGAGGAATAAATAATGGGTACTTATAATGTGATAAAACGAAAATGACAGAATTTAGACAAGGGGGTGTGTTCTTAGGGTCCAATACCTTGCATGTTTACATGGTTGTTAATGCCTCTTTGAGGGCTTATATAATCCACCAAAACATGCTAAGAATTTATATGCCCAAATACACGGGGAAAGGGGACAATCACAATATATTCACAAACACATAATAAATGTAGATGAAAGTGATAAATAAATTTAAGGCGATAACGGAATTTAAAGCAAAGGGGTTTTCATGGGTCCAATGCCTTATGGAATTACATGGTGGTTAATGCCTCGTTGAGGTCTTACATAATCCACCACGACCGATCGAGATTATCACGCCCATTTTTACAAGGGAAAAAGGGGGAGAAAATAATGAGCATTTACAACGTAGTAAAGCGGTAAATGACGAAATTTAAACATGGGGATGTGTTCTTGGATCCAATACCTTGTGGGTTTATATGGTTGTTAATACCTCTTTGAGGTCTTACATAATCCACCAAGACCAACTAAGGATTTTCACGTCCAAATACACGAGGAACGGGGATAATCACAATATATTCACAAGTACATAGTAAATGTAAATGAAAGCAATAAATAAATTTAAAGCATTGTGGAAAGCTATAAATGTATTTAAAGCAAATATGGAAAGCAATAAATGAATCTTAAAGCATAAAGCAATAGATAAAATTAAAGCAAATAACTAAAGCAATAAATGAACTTAAAGAACATAAATAAAGCATTTAATGAACTAAAAGGGCATAAATAAAGCATTTAATGAACTAAAACACTAAATAAAAGTGGATCCTTATGAATCCCTTCCCATTTTAGGGATCATCACTAGTCACCTCCACTAAAAAAGAAGAAAAAGAGGGAAGAGAGGAGAGAGAAAGAGCTTAGAGAGAGAGAGTACCTAGAGAGGAGTCTCTCACTCTAAAAACTACCCCAAAAACCCCTAAGAAAGCCCCCAAACCCCTATTTCTGCCTAAACTACGCTCAAGAAGGCCTAGAGCCCGAGCAAAATCGTTCTGGAAATAGGGAGGTAGGGCTTTATTTATAGGCGGGCTTGCACGCCTCGTGCGGCATCATCCCACGCGGTGTGTGATGGTGGCGTGCGAGTTCGTACAGGTGCCACGTGGCAATCTTATCTGCCACGCAGCCCCTCCATCGATTCTTCCTCGGTTTTCGTGCGTGTACCCTTTTCTGACCCGATTTTCAAGGGCAGTTTTGGAGACCTTCTGGTGCTCAAAATGGGTCATGCAGCATATTGCCGAAAATCTCTCGACATATACTTTCCAACAATATAAATTTTACGCGAATCGGAGTTCGGACGAGAGAGTTATGGCTCCTAGAAGTCGGGGTGCCGGAGCTATTTTTTCTTGTTTTTCCGGCGAAGATTCCGGCCAAACAGGGGAAGCCACTGGCGAACTGAGAGTTGCATGTTGTAGCTGGAGTTGCCATCTTTCTAACGCACCTGGGCTCGCGGATCAACTCGTTGTGAGTCGGGAAAACTGTCGACACCGGTGGAAAAATTACTTTATTTTCTTTTATTTTTATTTATTTTTCCTAGATACTGACCCCCATTTGGCGAGTGTTGTGTGTGATCTCTATCTCTTTTCCATTTCGAGATTTGAGTTGTATGTGTGTGGGAACATGTGTGTGTGTGTGTGTGTGTGTGAGCACAAATTTGGAGTCGCCAGCAACCATGGGAAATTTTAAGGTGTGATTAGGCACCTATGTCTAATAGATTTTATCTTATTTAGACATCTAAAACTAAATAGTCTTGAACCAAAGATAGGTCCGGGGGTTTGCTTATGCGTGGGGAAGGTGTTAGGCACCCCATGACATCCGTTTAAGAAAACGGTTACCTCCCTTCTAGTGTTCCCTTTATTTGCTAAGCCTAGGTTTGTTGGTTTTTTTATTATGAACAAATGTCCCAAATTCATTCGTGCAACATACGAAGGATGGCAAGTGCTATTTGACCTCATTTGGTTTTGATTAGACTTTTTATTTCGCCATCTCTTATCTTTGTATTTTTTAAGTTTTCGGGCATTTCGGTGGTAAGATATACTTGAAATCCTAACACCTAGTGCCGGGACAAACAATTAATGTTTTTGGTGCCATATTCGGGATCTCTTCACCTTTGATCTCCAAGAGTAAAGCGGTCTGTCAAATGGCGGAGTTTTGGGTGATTAATTCGCACTTTGGGGAATTTTAGACCATGATCCTATGGGAGTTAGAACATGTAGAATCCCTTACACGAAAGCACGTACCAGCCACGCCCCCGTGTAAAGGACTCATACCATGGTGTCCAAAAGCCAGGGCGAGCCGTAGCCCTTGGGTTGCACCAACTTCGTTTCTAACGCCCACATTACCATGTTTACTCTTTTTCAAGTTTTCATGGCAAAGTATATTTTAATCACATTTTATATCAAAGCTATAAACAAGCAAGCAAAGTATCAAGACGGTAAAATGGTAAAACATTCATACAAGTAATCGCGGCATATTAGCAGCACATAAATCACAAGAATGAATGAGTGTGGAATGACTACGGCATATTCGCAGCACATAAATCATGAAAATGAATGGGGATGACAAATATGGGTTGACATAGATACAAGGTTTAATCTAAAATGCAATTTATAACAACACGAATTTTTAAGGAAAGAGTCAAGACCTCGTGGGGTCAGGGTTCGATGCTATTGAAAGACTTATTCGAATCTCGACACCACCATAGGATTTACATGAATACAACAAAGCAATCTAAAAAGAGGGTTTCAATGCCTTTTCGGGCTTATACAAAGGGTTAGTGCTATTGAAAAACTTACCTAAACCCTCAATGCCAAATAGGACTTATATGAGTGAAAATCATTTTGAAAAGGGGTTTCAATGCCTTTTTAGGCGTATACAAAGGGTTAGTGCTATTGAAAGACTTACCTAAACCTTTGATGCCAAATAGGACTTATATGATGAAAAATCATTTTGAAAATATGTTTGCAATTCACGGGTCCAACGCCTCATGGATTTACATGGGGTTTAGTGCTATTGAAACACTTATCTAAAACCACCAATACCGTTCGGTATTTTCATGCCCAAATCAAAAATAGAAGAATGGACAATAATTACAACAATATTGTAAATAATGAAAATAACGGGGTTTAATAAAAAGTGTTTTTGTGGGTCCAATGCCTTATGGGATTACGTGATGGTTAATGCCTCATTGAGGTCTCACATAATCCACCACGACCAATCGGGATTATCACGCCCAAATCACATATTTACAACATAATAAAGCGATAAATGACATTATTTAGACATGGGGAAGCGTGTTTTTCGGGTCAAGTGCCTCGTGGGCTAACATGGTTGTTAAGGCCTCATAGAGGGCTTACATAATCCGCCAAAGCCACTCGGTATTGCCGTACTAAAACACACGGGAAATGGGGACAATCACAACACAATATATTCACAAGTGTGTAGTAAATGTAAATAAAGCGATAAATGACATTATTTAGACATGGGGAAGCGTGTTTTTCGGGTCAAGCACCTCGTGGGCTAACATGGCTGTTAAGGCCTCATAGAGGGCTTACATAATCCACTAAAGCCACTCGAGATTGCCGTACTAAAACACACGGGGAAGGGATCATCACAACACAATATATATATATTCACAAGTACGTAGTAAACGTAAATAAAGCGATAAATGACATTATTTAGACATGGGGAAGCGTGTTTTTAGGGTCAAGCACCTCGTGGGCTAACATGGCTGTTAAGGCCTCATAAAAGGCTTACATAATCCACCAAAGCCACTCGGGATTGCCGTACTAAAACACACGGGGAAGGGATAATCACAACACAATATATATATATATATATATATATATTCAGAAGTACGTAGTAAACGTAAATAAAGCGATAAATGAACTTAAAACAAAGATTTTTCAATGGGTCCAATGCCTATGGGATTACATGGTGGATAAAGCCTCATTGAGGTCTCACATAATCCACCACGACCAATCGGGATTATCACGCCCAAATCACATATTTACAACATAATAAAGCGATAAATGACATTATTTAGACATGGGGGAGCATATTTTTCGGGTCAAGCACCTCGTGGGCTAACATAGCTGTTAAGGCCTCATAGAGGGCTTACATAATCCACCAAAGCCACTCGGGATTGCCGTACTAAAACACATGGGGAGGGGATAATCATAACACAATATACATATTCACAAGTACGTAGTAAATGTAAATAAAGCGATAAATATACTTAGATCTACAAATAAAAGCCACAAATAAACCAAAGCATATAGATAAAGCAATAATAAGACAATAAATAAACTAGGAGAGCATAAATGAACATATATGAACTAAAAGGCATAAAGTAGAACATAAATGAACTAAAAAGTATGAATACAAGTGGATCCTTGTGAATCCCTTCCCATTTTAGGGATCATCACTAGTCACTTCCACTAAGAAAAGGAAAAAAGAGAGAAAGAGCTGAGAGAGAGAGAGTACCTAGAGAGGAGTCTCTCACTCTAAAACTACCCAAAAACCCTTCCAAAAACCCCTAAAACCCCTATTTTCTGCCTATTCTACGCTCAAGAAGGCCTAATGCCCGAGCAAAATCGTGTGTAAATGAAGGGGGGAGGGCTGGTTTTATAGGGAGGCGTGCACACCTGGCGCGCCATCATGGCACGTGAGCCGTGCAGCTGCCACGTGGCAGTCTTATCCTCCACGCCATCCCCCCACCAAATCCTCCTCGATTTTCGTGCGCGTGCCTTTTTCTGACCTGATTTTTTAGGGCAGTTTTGGAGGTCTTCTGGTGCTCAAAATCGGTCATGAAGCATATTTCCGGAAAGCTCTCGACGTCTTCTTTCCAACGGTATAAAGTTTGCACGAATCGGAGTTCGGACGAGAGAGTTATGGCTCCCGGAAGTCGGGGTGCCGGAGCTGTTTTTGTGTGTTTTTCCGGCGAAGATTCCGGTCAAACGGGGGATGCTACCGGCGAACCGAGAGTTGCACGTCGTAGCCGGAGTCGTTATCTTTCCAATGCACCTGGGCTCGCGGGTCAACTTGCAGCGAGTCGGAAAGACTCTGCGCGCGAAGGCGGCTGTCCGGGAGAAAAACGTGCCAAATCTTCGGCTCATTTTTCCTTGCTTTCTGTTTGTGTTTGCGCGCATATTTGACCTAGCTCCTGACGTTGGATTTCGGCGTTCTTGGTACCGTCAGAAAGCTTGCGCTGCCCTCTTTTTCAAGGTCCTAGGCTCGCGGGAAGCCAAGCTTGGGTTCGCGAGATATGGTTCCGCGAACAGGGGCCGCCGGAGTGTTTTTGGTCTGTTGGAGGACATTTTTCCGATCGGGATTCCAGCTAGACCAGAGAAAATCTTGACGATCCGAGAGTTCCACGTCGTGCATGTATGTGTCCTCTTTCTAACGTGCCCAGGCTTGCGGATCAACTTGTTGTGAGTCAGGAAGACTCTGCGCGCAAGTGTGGCAACGTCGGGGGGAAAGTTCCGGAATTTTCAGCACAGCCTTATTTCGTCGGCCTGTTTTCGCGTGCATGGTAGACGTAGCTCCCGATATCGGATTTCGACGATCTTGGTATTGTAGGAAAGCTTGTGCTACCTACTTTTCAATGGTACAGGCCTTGCACAGGGGCGAGCTTAGGTTCGCAAGATATGATCTTGCGAACAGAGGCCGTTGGAATGTTCCTTATGCCAAGGGGTCATTTTCTGATCGAGATTCTGGCTTGACCGGAGGAGCTCTTGACGATCCGGGAGTTGTGGGTTATAGCTGAGGCTACCCTCTTGCTTAAGGGTCTCAGCTTGCGGACCAAGTTGCTGCGGGTCGGAGAGAATCTTCATGCAAACGCTGCCTAACACTTAGCAAAATTTGGCTAAGTGTTGGACCGTTTTTCACAGTTTTGCCTAAAACTCTCTCGTTTCTCGTCCGTTTTCGACCCGTAAAGTATCGAATTGAAGCTTTTATCATGCTCTACACAATGGTCAGGGGGTGGTTAGTTCAATTCAGCTTTTGGTCTGGTTAACGGTCCGGTCAAACTAGGTCAACCTTAGTCAAACTTGGTCAAACTTGGTCAAAACTCTCCGAACTCTGGGAAATGTATCCCGGACCACGTTTTGCGGGTTTTTTTGGCATGGTGGACCCTAGTCGAGTCAGGAACGACTCGGTCAAACCCCGGTCAACCCTCGGTCAACCTTGGTCAAACTTGGTCAACCTAGGTCAAACTTGGTCGGACTTCGGGAAATGTGCCCCAGACCCCGTTTTGAGGTTATTTGTCATGGCGGGCCTTCGTCGGATCAGGCCGGATTGGTTCGGGCTGCCTCATTTTGCGTGCTGACACTTGAGAAAATCCTGTGGGTAAAAATGGGGTTATGACAGTTGCCCCTTCTTTGTTTGGCGTTTCTTGGCACAAGGAACGTCAGACAAAGAATAAATGACTCGATTTTTGCCCGCTCGGATTTTCTCAGTTTCCGTGCTCTCTTACAGTCGTCGCGTAGTTCACCTCGGTTCGCGTGCCAGTCCTTCCGGGGTCCAAATGGACATTCCGAGGGTTGAGAAGGATCGGGCAGGAGACGAGGAGGCTGTTCGTGGCTTGAATGGTTGGCTTGGTGCGGAGGCGGAGACTCGCGCTTGATCATCACGCGCGGCGCGTGATGATGGCGCGCGAGGCCCCACCTTAAAATGCGCCGCGCGACTTTTCCCTTTCATTTCGTCCTTTTCTCTCCCTTTTCGCTCTCTAGACCCCACTTCGCCCCTCTTCGCACTTTTACTCATATCTTGCTATCTGGGACTCCGATTGACAAACCGTTTTTGCCTACGCACTCTACGAGTAAGCACCTTCCCATTCCTACCATTCTTTTCAGTTTTAAACGGTCGGAATGTGCTAATTTGGTTATTCTCTCTTTTATGTCTTTTTGTCTTTTTCTTGTGATCCAGGACCCCGATCGACGATCCGTTTTCGCCTACGCGTCCTACAGGTAAGCACCTTTCCATCCCTACCCTTCTTTTCAGTTTTAAACGGTCAGATTGATTGCTTCCTTTTTTATGTCCCATGCTTTCTTCTTGTGCATTTCTGCTTTTATTTCCTTTTGTTCAACATGCCATTGTATGTTTTGGGATGCATCACATACTTAGCAAACATGTTAGTGCACAAAAATTGCATTTTATGTATATGAATGTGTGCATGATGATGTCGCTCAATAATAAGCGGTACTTTGTAGTACGTGTAAGGGGTTGTCGATCCTCAGGGAGTTTGTGTTTTCAATAGACAATGTAATTCAATATGCAAAAAGAGTAAAATAAATTTGGTTTGTGGAAATTTTGTAAAGAATATATGTAAAAAGGCACTAAGGTTTCAGGGTGTTTCTGTATATCAGTATGATTCCTTGTAATCCTAGTTAAAACTCTCTTGTTCTAATAACAGTTTATAAGTTGATTATTTTCCTTTTAAAAAGCTCTTGACATGGTTGAACTAATAAAACTCAGGAACACTATATTACTGGAGAAAATAAAGTGGCTAGAGTAATAATTAGAGAGACCTTTCAATTTATATAACACGAAACCTAATTAAAACCATGCAATATTCCCCCTTAATCATAAGAAAAACATGATTGAACTTATAGAAAGTACGGAATAAAACATACATTAATAGGAATCAAATAATTGACAATCAACTATATTTAACATTAAAAATAGAAGGGACTACAAGTATTCATACCTTTATACAGAAAACATAGCCCCTAGCCTTAGCAAGAGGCTTAGCCAATCATGGCTAAGGAAAAAGAAAAATAGAGAAAAATAATTTCTAGGGAGAAAACTAGAGAGAAAACTAGAAAAGAAAACTAAAAAAATAATAATCCTCCTCCTTGGCGGCTGCCCCCTTGTTTTTCAATTCACGCTTCATTTCATTTAGGGCTCCATTGAAAAATAATCTAGTGTGATGCGGCAAGAGGAGCAATTCATGCAATCCTTCACAAAACAAGCTTCACACGTGACTTCATTTAAGCTCCTTAAAGTCTTAATCCTGTGTGATGCGAGTACAATAGATAATGTGAGCTTGCGGGTTTTAATGGCCATGTGGGCCTTCTGGGCTTGTGGGCTTTGTTTTTCTTTTTCTCTTCAAACATTAATTTGCACATCTTTTCTTTTCTTTTGCTCCTTCCAGCTTGTGATATTTAATTCCAATCTGATTTAATTTGTGCCTACAATCAAACATAGCCCAAATTAACATATAAGAGATTAAATTAATACACTTAAATGCATAAATCATGTAATTCAATGAATTGAACAACAAACATCCATTTAAGTGTAATTAAACAAGAAATGCAACACAACTCCAATAAAATCTCTCCAAAATGCATGTAAATAAGTCATATTTCATGACTTATAACACTCCCCAACCTGAATTTTGCTAGTCCCTAACAAACTAAAAACAATGAAAACAACAAAACACAAATGAAAACAAACTAACAAAGCCACTTTCGCTGACACTCTCGATTGCATTTAGCATATGCAATAAGCCTTTAAACTCCTAGGTGTCCCTAGTGGACGAGTTATAGTCTCGTGAGGGTTTACCAGAAGTGATACCCACAAACACTATCAAATGCTTAGTCTTGATTCACAGTATACACATACAACATCATGCTATCAAATGAGAATAAAGTGTCACACAAACAATGGTTTTCAATCATTAGCAAGCTTAAACAAGTCAACCTCAATTTCAAATCTTGAGAAATTCTAATTAGGCCACAATCACTTAAAATTAAGCATTAAAAGCTACACAAGTTCCTTGATGTGTGAAGTGAACTAACTTAGAATCATGGGACTTCAATATCTTTCCAATATAATCATGAAGGACAATGGAATTCTCATTAGAATAATCAACCAAGGCATAGAAGGCTTCTTTTTTTTTTTTTTTTTTTTTTTTT
>BKZX01021964.1:8830-19227 GCA_014362285.1 Fagus crenata
GTTTTTATGGGCAACCATTAAGTTAGACAATACCATTGATAACTTGGCCAATTAGTCTTTATTCTTTTTGTTACACTAACCTTATAATAACTAGCATATAACCCGCACCATGTGCGGGTATGATTTGTAATATTTTTAATAATATATTGAATGTATATTTTTTACATTCTTGACATGTTTTAAAATCGTATAAACCAACTAAACCTAAACAAAATATCATAAAAATCGTATAACAACTCCATGGATGATAAAAATTGAAAGTAAATATAAAACAATGTGTTAATTAATAACAATGAGTTTGATAATTAAAAATCAATTATTGAAATTATATACATTATGAATTGGTACGTAGTAATAAGTTATTCTAGTTTCCTATTTTGTTTGGGGGTGGGGCAGTTGACTTCTAGTCAAGTAGATTTTTCTAGCGTTGATCTGTGTGTTTTTCTCTTCTTCTTCTTTCGTTTTGTGTGTTTCTCTCTTCTTCTTCTTTGGTTTTTTGTGTTTATACCGTTGATGGATTTTTTTGGGCTGTAATTTTTGTTTTCTCCTTTGTTTTTTGTGTTTGAACCTTTTTTTTTTTGTCTACCTCTAATGTTGGTTTTTTGCTGTGTGTTTTTGGCTTCTTTTTTTTTTTTTTTTTTTGTTCTATTGTGCATATCTTCAAAAATTTGATTCTGTCTTTTCTATTTATTAAAAATATTTGATTAAATGAAATAAAATGATAAACTTAAAGAGAAAACAATATGACATCCTCACCTTTTTCTCCTTCATGAGTCTCTCTGTGCCTCCTTCATGAGTCTCTCTCTCTGCCTTTGGACTTTTTGGATCTCTATCTCTTTATTTATTTATTTTTTCACCCCTCAAATTTCTCTCTTTTCATCTCTCTGCACCTTAAGAACCTTTCTCAATCTCTATTGTTCTTTTTTCTTGTTTCACCGTTTGTCTCAATCTCTGTGTCTTACGAATAGTGAAACAATGCATTTTTTCAATTAACAACCCATGGCAAACGGTACTAATTTTAAACCAAATAAAATGTACCACTTGTCATGCGTTAAGAAATCTTCTAATATTAGAAGATTATCATAATAGAAAAGGGGAAAAATTTAAAAAGGAAACGACTGGATTTAATGGGAAAACAGAAACTGGTGGGCAGTAGATGATGAGTCCAAAAGAGAGAAAAGAGGGGGAAGGAGAGAGAGAGGAAAATAGGATATACATGAAGGGAGAGATAACTATTAATACTGTTTGATAAATAAAATGCATTAAGTCAATTTATTTAAACAACGTATCATTTTAAAAATTTAAATGATAAATAGATATAACTTATTTAAACAACATATCACTTGACAAATAGATAGATATGCCACTTGGCAGAGAGAGAGAGGAAAATAGGATATACATGAAGGGAGAGATAACTATTAATATTGTTTGATAAATAAAATGCATTAAGTCAATTTATTTAAACAACGTATCATTTTAAAAATTTAAATGATAGATAGATATGACTTATTTAAACAACATATCACTTGACAAATAAATAGATATGCCACTTGGCAAAATCTCACACTGTGAAAAAAGAGACACTTGGCAGAACCTCAATTAAAGGTTTCTGCTTTTATATATACTAGTCGATGTCTCGCGCGATGCGCAGTTCCTTTTGAAATATTTTTTAAGAAATTTTCTTATATATGATTCATCTATAATACTTATAATGTGCTATATAATATTTGAGAGAGCATGCTATAAATGAGATTACCATGAGTCTCTTTAGCTCATGAGTTGGCATGCATTTAATTAGAAATATCATCCTAATGAAAAGTAGGCAAAGGCCTCAATGGAAGTAATATATTATGTTGGCAGGCTTCAATTGGCACTTAAAGTTTTGGGTTCTTTTTAGTTTGACATGAGCACCTATAGTGAATCACTCATAATAGGTTGTTTGATTTTAAATTCATGTAACAGTTAAAATACCATGTATATACATGAAGACGAATCATTAACATTGAAGCAATGTAAATTTGTTCATGAGTAGAAGAAAAAGTAACAAAGTTACAACAATACAAAATAGATAAATATAATCTCATCTGAAGCAACCTTAAAAATTACAATTCTTAACAATCCCGCAAGGATGTAGTCTATCCAATAGACTATAAAGAGAAACATGTATGTAAAAAAAAAAAATTAAAAAATTGAATTTCAATAGAGCATTGACAGCTTTACTGGTACATTTAATGCAACTTGTAAAATTTGCAGTTATAATAACATAGGGTCTACCATTATTCCAAAAATATGTTAGTAAGCATCAAAACATTGATGCCCCAGTGAATTCCTTTTGCTTCTCCTATAATTGGACTGGAAATTTGGATTAATCTTGAAACAACCATCATAATTGGGTCAACCTATAAATAGAGATTTCATTGTCACAGCTGCAACAACTTATCCATCTACCACTTCTAACATTACAATCCTAAACATCTCAGCCGTCAAATGTATCAGTAAACACCACAACTTCACAACTTTGCATGTTAGTTTTGTAGAAACCACTATGCACCTCAATAGCTTCATCACTATAATAAAATGCAGAAAACTGAGACTATAGAAAATCTTGGTAACACAAATCTCATAAATTAGCAAAACCATTTAAAGTAGCAAAATTATCATTTCTTTGACAACACAAAAATTCCCAAACAGCAGCCAAGTCCCGTAATGAATAAAATTCATATTCATCTAACTCCAAATGTGTATTGGTTTAGCCCATAAAAACATTCATCCAAAAAACAAACACATAGCTAGAATATGGAAAGTGGGCATGTCCTTTATTTAATTTAAGTTTCATAGATTAGTGATCATGTTATTCCTAACTACAACTTCGTTTTGTTCTTGGGTTACTTTTTTCCATGTGCAATTTCCATATAATGAGTAAGGGAAAATATTTTTTCACACCATCTACACCTTACATCACTCAAATGTGGACAATATTGTCCACATTTTAAGTAGTGTGAAATAATGATGTGAAATGGTGGTGTGAAAATATCAAAAGATCACTTTCAAAATATGTTTAGTTAATATATTTACAAAATGTGACCAAATGCCTATGAGGTCATCTCTTTTGTATCTCAATGGGGTTCTAGTGGCTCTTTGGTTCCAGCTTAAAGATGTTCAAGGTGTATGATTTCATAAAATTGATTATTGGGATCAAGATAATGCCATTTCCCATTGATGTGCCCATATTCCTTTTTACCAAAGTTCATATACCTCTGATTCAACTGGACACATATCTGGCTACCTTACAATGTACATTTGATCTCTAGCAAGGCTGTACATATCCTGATTATGGTGCCAAGTCCACAAAGCATGAGTCTCATTTCTCACCTACATCCCAAGTACTTGTAGTATTATCATCAAAATGGAGCAAACTGGGCGGCTAATGACAAATTTCCATGTCCAATACTTGAGGAGCTTCAGGGTACAGTGGTCTAGCTAGACAGTGTGAGGATGCAGTTTGTGAAACCATTGCCTTTCAATTATCTTACATAGACTTAAACAAAAATGGGCGTAAGAGATTGGATCGATGATATTTTTCAAGAAAGGAAAAGCTTACAATAATACATAACATATTTAGATCTGACATGTTCAATTGCATCAGCTTAGTAAACAATATTTTAATAAACACCAGCATTTTAATAAAGGATGAGCTTCAATCCCTCCCTAACTGAAATTTAGATAACGTTATACTGAAGCCATAATGACATGGTTACTTGAAAACATAACTGTTTACTTCCCCTTGCCCCAATGTGGACCAAAATCGCATTCATCATGCTAGCATACACTATAAAAGAGTCCCCGTAACAAAATAAAAACCAAAACATTTACAAAGTAAAAAATGACTTCCACACCTGAAAAGGAGTCATTGGAAATGAATGATGAATTTCTCTTCCTTTAATACCATCTAGTACAATGTTTTTACTAATAGATATATTCAGGTAACTGTACATCAAAGCCAAGAACTTAACAATCACCTGGAAGTGAAAATATGAGGAGTTAGTCATTAGATGATAAGCCAAAAGAGGGACATGGAAAAACTAAATAAAAAAACTCACCAGAGCCTCATAACATTCCTTAATTGAATCCCAAAGCATGAAGAATGCTTTTCTTCCCCGGATATCCAACAAACCCATAAATGACTAATTATAGATTATGACTGATTTTTGGGGTAGAATGGGCACTGTATGATAACAATTTTCTTGCAAAATGTGTCAATGATTCATTGAAATAAATGTCTATCTAAATGAATGCAGCTTGTATAGTTGTATCATGTCTTGCAAAATTTGGAACTATGTTAATTTTTAAAGAATATATTCTTTTGTTGACATCTAAGATCCAGTGCAGCCGTAAAAGGAAGGCATTTAGTGAAGCATTTGTGTCTAGATCTAAATGTAGAAGATTACATTTGGAATATTTTAAATATGTGTTTGTCTGTGAGAGAGTGAGAGAGAGAAGGAGTACCTCTAGAATCCCATGGCCAAAGCTTCTTTCTCTATTTGCACCGTAGTTGATTGAATGCCTATTTGATACAAACTTGCAGAAGGAAGAAAACCACTTTATTGGCCCTGGGCAGACCACATATATCTTGTAGGAAAAAGCATAAATGTTCACTTATTAGATCTATAAAAAGAACATTGTACAAAATCAAATTCTATTAACTGAACAAAGCACTCAAGTATTTTATCAAACAATTTGCATGCATGTATCATGTAACATTTTTATGAGATAGAGGGGTGATTTTGTTGAGACTTGGGATTACAAAAATTTACTCATTGGCAGAGAGATAAACAAATCAAAGATTCAAAGAAAACAAAATAACCAAACCTGAATTAGAAGGTGAAATCAAAATAACTAAATCATGCTCTGATTGGGTTGAACAAAGGTCGGGAAAAGCAACTGTGAGAAAAAGATAGAAAGTTCCAAGCAGATCAGCATCACTTGGGGAAGGAAGGGTAGAGTGAGGGAGAACATAAATAGATAAAGACCAATGGGATTTGGGGTAATCACAAAGTGAACCGTTACAATATCGTTCATTGAAGAAAAGAGAAAATGTAACATAAAGGTAGTATAGGAAAGGTTAATCCATTGAAGAAGAGAGATAAGGGAGAGAAAGGGTTTGGAAACTGAAGTATCCGAAGAGATTATTGGGTTTTGACTGGAAGAGAAGAAGTTGAAAGAGTAGGAAGAGAGGGAGGCGGAGCAGTTACGGTAGGAGGAATTAAATGTGGATAATGAGGGTACAAAGAGAGAGAGAATAAAATTGAGGTGAGAGCAAATGAGGATATGGAATTTTAAGGAAAGAGCAAATCTAATGTGGCAGGTTATGGGGATGCCAAAAAAATTTCTCTTAGCTCTAGCTTTTAGTTTATATATTATAGATTATAGATATTGATATATAAAACAAGTTTTCTTGGATTCTTGAACAATAAGATCGTTAGAAATCAAGACAAATCGATCGAACAAATTCCTTAAAATATCTTCGGAAATAAGATTGTCAATATAGTCCCTTTTTTTTTGGATAAAAAGTTAGAAAATTTTATCATCTGCCAAAAAAGTAGAAAAAACAAGAGGGTAATTCTTCTAACCAAACAATAGTGCCAGAAAATCTAAAAACAAATGCTACAATAGATTGGGCAACCCGGTTTCCTAACTTTGAAGCTACAAATAGTTCCTACTTCTGACCATGCTATAAAGAAAGATTCACATCTTGGATATTAGAAGTTCAGACGGTGAGAGGTTAACATTGGAACATTGCAAAATTTTACAAAACTCAGGATGATCACAATCCAAAACAACATTGTGATGAGAGGCCTCCTAAAATTATAGCAAGTGAGGCCGACAAACAAGCCAATCTAAGCCAAGATCAACCCATCATAATCAAGATGAAAAAAACAATCTCATCAACCCTTTTTATGCCTAAATTTGACTATTTATTTATTTTTATTTTTTTGGTCCAAAAGTCAATCTGTATGTTGAAAATCCGGATTCCATAAATTGTCCATTAACAATAATTTGTCATATAAATCATGTTGCAACCCCAAAAACTTAATTTAATTAGCCATCAACAACAATTTGCCAATTCACTTATTATTTTCGTACTCTATGCACTAAATAGTAAATACATAAGAAATGCGATTGTATGATGTATATGACATGATGCCTTATGCAAAATTTGTAATACATAATATTAATATAGCACGAGTTTGAATCTTCTACGGTAAGCATCAAAATGGCGGAAAAGTCCTGCCCGTCAGGCATTTGCCAATTGGCAGTCCATGTGGCGGGCATACATGATATATGTTTGTCAAACTTGCTCGGAAATTATTTATGCTATGATATCATGGATGTGGACAAGTTGATAATTTTAATTACCCATCACATATCAAGAGTGTTTTAGCTCAACTGACATTTCTTAGTATTTCCAACAAAAATATCTAGGGTTCAAATTCACTCTCCCCCTACAATCGATTTATCAACCACCAAAAATTACCCCATCACCCCTACAGTACCAATTATGTTGGAAGATATTTAGGCATAATTATAGGGATTTGTTGATTTGCTGTTATTTGTCAATTATTTTCTTTCCATATTAGAATCATTGTATAGTTTAAATAAACGTTCCTCAATTGAGATGAATATACAGAGAAATTCATTCATAAACGTTGACATGGTATCAGAGCAAAACACAAAACAAAAACCCTAAGTTCTTACCGCAGCTTGGTCTGGGCAAATCGCCGACCGCTGCTTCTTGTTCTTTATTTCCGATCCAACACCGGCGCATTTTTTCTCTCAATCATAGGAGCAACCAGCGGCTTGGTCTGGAGGACAGCGCTTCTTGACCGGCGTTCTCGATCAAACCAGCGTCGCCGGAATCCTCCATTGTGCAGCCGTCGTCATCGAGGCCTCTGCTGTACAGGTTGTCGCAATCCACCCACGGCCCACTAAGCAATCCTCCATTTGGTATCTCTGTTGCTCACGGTTTGGTGTTTCAATCTTGCTTGATGTTTACATATATTTTATATGTTGGTTCCATTTGGTATCTCTGTTGCTCACGGTTTGGTACATAAATTTTATATGTTGGTTGTTGTTTATTTTAACCTAGAGAAGAGTATCTGAAGAAAAAAAAAAAAAAAAATGTCTGAAGTTCCTCCAAAGTAGTTCTGGTGCAGCACCACCAGTGTCTTCAACTGTGATGACTCAATCAGATAATATGAGCATGCAGATGACATCTAACAAACTTGATGGGACAAATTATTCTGCTTGGTCCCAGTTTGTAGAATTGTATGTTACTGGGAAAGGGAAGTTGGGGTACTTGACAGGAGAAAAAATAAAACCAGCTATCAGTGATCTTTCATTCTCTACATGGGTGGAGGAAAACGCCATGTTGATGTCGTGGCTCCTCAACTCGATAACTCCAGATATCAATGCTAGTTTTCTAAGACTACCCACTGCTCATGATATTTGGGATGCTGTAGCCCAAACCTATTTCACTGGTAATGATGCTTCCCAGATTTACGAATTAAGGCGTAAAGCACATGAAACTCGTCAACAAGGAAAGTCATTGGCTAGTTATTTTTCTGCTCTTCAAACTATTTGGCAGGAGCTTGATTTTCTCAACCCGTATGATATGGAGAGTGCTAAAGATACAGCTACGTTGAAGACAAGAATTGAGAATGAGCGGGTTTATGATTTTCTAGCAGGTCTAGACCCAGGGTTTGACCAAATCAGGGTACAGGTCTTGGCACAGGATCCTACTCCTAATTTGCGAAGCACATATGCTTTTGTTCGGCGAGAGGAGCTTCGCCAAGCTGCTATGCTCGCAAGTCCTCCACACGAGAGTTCAGCTTTGATGACTATCCAGCACTCCCCATCTACATTAGTTTCCTCTGGATCTTGGAAACCTGAAGACAAGGAATCTCTATTTTGTACTCATTGCAAGGGGACTAAGCACACTCGAGAGACTTGTTTCAAGCTGAATGGTTACCCAGACTGGTTCCGTAAGAAGGGAGAAGGCTCAAGTCAACACAAGGGTGGTAAAACAGAGTCTAGAGCACATACCACAACCGTTCATACTCCACAACCACAGTACTCACAGGCCCAGGTAGATCACATACTAAAGGAGTATGCTCAGCGGTTATCCCAAAAAGATGCCTCATGTTCCTTAGCCAATACAGGTAACCTTGGATTTGCCCTAAATACTCCCAATCGTGATTGTTGTGAGTCTTCTTGGATTATAGACTCAGGTTCTACAGATCATATGACACATGAATCAAGTAATTTCTCTTCTTATAATACTTATCCTAGTAAGCGTTGTGTTAAAACTGCTAATGGGTCATCTTCTGCTGTGTCTGGAGTAGGTTCACTCCCCCTTACCTCTTCCATGTCTCTCTCTACTATTTTACATGTTCCCCACTTATCTGGAAAATTATTGTCCATTAGTCAAATTACTAAAGAATTGAAATGTTCCGTAACATTCTTTGATACTCATTGTGTTTTTCAGGACCTCCTCACGGGGACGATGATTGGTCTTGGTAGGGAACGAGATGGCTTGTACTACTTGGATCTGAATTGGCACGCTAAGGAGGATACAGGACAAGTGCATCAAGTTGTTGGTAGTTCAACATCAGAGGCACAAATTTGGTTGTGGCACAGAAGACTTGGTCATCCCTCATTTCGTTACTTGCTTAAATTGTTTCCTTCCTTATTTTTGAAAAATAATGTTTCCAGTTTTCATTGTGACAGTTGTTTGTTAGCCAAACACCACCATACTTCATTTCATCCCAGTTTTAATAAAAGTTATGTGTCATTTTCTATTATTCATAGTGATGTGTGGGGACCATCCCGTGTTACTAATCGTTCCAATACTAAATGGTTTGTTTCTTTTATCGATGATTGTACTCATGTTTCTTGGGTTTACTTGTTAAAGGAAAAGAGTGAAGTGATTTCCATATTTCAATCCTTTCACCAAATGATTCTAACCCAGTTTAACACTAAAGTCCAGGTTCTTCGATCCGATAATGGAGGGGAATACTTTAAGAAGGAACTTAGTGCCTATTTTCATGCCTATGGTATAATCCACCAAACTTCATGTGTTGATACACCCCAACAGAATGGTGTGGCTGAGCGTAAGAATCGCCACCTCTTAGAGGTTGCTAGGTCCTTACTGTTTGCTATGAATGTTCCTAAATCTTTTTGGGGAGACGCTATTCTTACAGCAGCATATCTCATTAATCGAATGCCTTCTAAAGTCCTCCAGTTCCAAACCCCACTTCAATCCTTGTCCAAGACACATTCTCTTCCTACTCTGCTTCAAATCCCACCTAAAGTGTTTGGTTGTGTCTGTTATGTCCATATCCACAAACAACATCATAGTAAACTGGACCCGCGAGCACAAAAGTGCATTTTCTTAGGGTACTCTACCACACAAAAGGGATATAAGTGCTATCACCCCCCTTCAACAAAAATACTTGTTTCTATGGATGTTACTTTTCTTGAAGACCAGGCTTACTTCTCAGAGGGAGATTTAGAACATTCTCTTCAGGGGGAGAACTTACAGAGTGAAGAGAAGTCCTGGAATGTGTTACCCACCTTGGAGCTAAATAGCGTGCCATCTTCAGGACCTGCTTTAGATTCAAGGGAGCAAGCATCTCTTGACCAATCCAATGATCAATTAGTTGTTCCTGTGACAGGTAATCCTGAGATAGTCTCTTCCCTTGAACCTATTACTCTTGTTGATTCTCATTTTGATGATTCTAATATGCCTATTGCTTTGAGAAAATCTACTTGTACATGTCCTTCTATATATAGATACCCTATCTCTAACTATGTGTCTTCTCACCGCTTATCTCCATCATATAAAGCTTTTGCAAACCAGTTGTCCTCTGTGTCTATTCCAAAAAATTTACAGGAGGCTCTTAACAATCCAAGGTGGAAAGCTGCCATGGTTGAGGAAATGGAAGCGCTTCAAAAAAACTCTACCTGGAAATTAGTTGAGCTACCAAAAGATAAGAAGACAGTTGGTTTTAAGTGGGTATTCACCGTGAAGCACAAGGCAGATGGTTCAATAGAAAGGTTCAAAGCAAGATTAGTGGCTAAAGGTTACACACAGACCTATGGTATAGACTATCAGGAGACATTTGCACCAGTGGCAAAAATCAATACTATTCGGGTCTTATTATCTTTAGCTGCAAACTTCGAATGGCCCCTTCAGTAGTTTGATGTGAAGAATGCTTTCCTTCATGGGAATCTAGAGGAGGAGGTATACATGGACTTTCCTCCTGGTTTCTCTATCTCCTCAGAAAGCGGAAAAGTATGTAGATTGAGGAAATCCTTGTATGGGCTGAAACAATCTC
>BKZX01021968.1:0-19750 GCA_014362285.1 Fagus crenata
ATTTCTGTCTCCACTATCCACTTCCATTATGGATAGTTTATCCCTCATATGTGACTTGGTTCCACGCTTTTCCTCAGCATTTACTCAGTGCTAATGTAGTAATGCCTCAGTTGCCTATGCTGAATTAGTCACAACTTTCTTTGCCATTGCCTTTACTCCTTCCCCTCTGTAGTTCCTTGCTAAATATATAGGCTATAGCAATGCATTTCTTATGAAGATAATAAAACATGCATCATAGCAAGTACCCCAAACTTCTGGGTGACCTTCTTGGCCATGCCAAACTTTTTGGTGAAAGATTTTTGTTCTAACTTACCATGAAGTCCCTCAAATTAACCCAACTACGACAAGATTTTACACTTTCTCCCTTTGCCTTTTCTAAACAACTACAGCTACTAGAATGGGATTAGGACTTAGTTGTTGTTGTATCAAAAACTTAGCAATAAATATAAACCACTATCTAATAAATATAAATCTTGTTGTATAGTTGGTGGAGTTATGGCCAAATCCTTTTGGTATCTTCTTTCTGTAGATCATTTTGCATTTCTTTATGATGAAGCGAGAGTTAATGAGTGAAGAAAAATGCGCACAAAATTTCCTAGAACTTGTTGATTTTTTACACAAAAAATACCAAGAACAAGGACATCCAATGGTCTTGTGTTGATTCCTAAGAATACCTAGAGCAAAAGGAGAAAACTCTTTTAAGAAAAATCAAATATTATTCATTCAAAACTAAACTGCCTAACAACTACATAACACTGTTTATATAGGGTTCCATAAAACCCTAGTTTGCAAAAAATAAGAAATATCAAATAATTAAATACAAAAAATGACTAAAATAGGAAAAACGTCATTTCGGGGCCTATATGATGGAATTTAGCCTAAAAACGAAAAGTCCAAAGCCTTGGATTTTGATCATATTTTGCTATTTCTAATTAATCTACCAAACTTTGTGTGATATTTGACGCTCCCAATGTTCATAAATGAATTGGCCATGTGCACTACTACACTCTAGTTTAACTAAAAAATAATATAGAATCACCTCAAAGAAAAGAAAAGAAAAAAAAAAAAATGATTACTTTAATTATTGCATGTATTATTTGTTCACTCAATTGACTTAGCTCTTCAGGTCCAAATTCCACTCACGCAACCTTTCATGTAAATCGAATCCTATCTTACTACATTAAAACTTGACTATTAAATTCATTATAAAAGACATTTGGAAAACTTTTATCTAAAGATTGTCTATGATTTCCAAAAATATTCAAAGTTAGTATACTTATTTCTCCCCGAAAAGATGAATTCTTCCTCTTTGATCATTCCTTTTTATTTACATGAATATGATGCGTGTAGTTGTGAATCATGACCTAAATACCCTCCACAAGTTTTTTCCAAGAACTTCACAACTTCCCTAGAATTTACAAAATTTTGTTATTGGTTATTGATTCAAGGTAACTAGGTAAGTACTAACTGCGTTCTAATTCGTGTATATGTGCTTTCATCTACCTGTCTACTTCTACCTGGACCCTGTTCATATATGTGTGTTTATATATGCTAAATAAGTTCTCACAGTACAGAAACAAGTTGTTATAAAAAAATGTATGTTTGTAACTTTATATCAATGTCATGAACAATTTTAGTTGTTAATTAGAGATATTGACTGCAGACTTGTTATCCTAACTTGTACTACAACTTTAGGATTAGTCTATTGTTAAGCGTAAAGTTAGCCAATTATATACAACCTATATATATTGAGTGAGTCCATTGTAATACACAATTATATACTTAATTATTTCTTCTATGAGGAGAATTAGATTTCAAATTCTCTTCTCTTCCAACTATCGAATTATAAAAAGAAAAAAGAAAAACGAAAAAAAAATTAATGCTGTGTTAAATGAATATCCAAACATTCAACATTAGAGAAACTTCGCAGCAAGGCAACTTAGAATTAGAAAATATTTCTACATGGAATTCCTCATTCCAAATTTTTATCAACACGCTTGATAACATTCTAGAGTCAAATTATAAATATAATTTATTACGAGCATGATAACTCGCTCTTTGGTTTTGCATAGATCTTGGGTTCCAAAGGGTGAACATTTAGAGTACCAATAAGGCCCGTTGTGATTACAAGAAGGATCATGAGTTTTGTTGAACTGAGGTTGGCTTGGTGATCGCTTGAGATTAAGGCTCTGCTTCCTGTGTTTAGAGGTGCGTTTGCGAAACCAGTGTGACTATAAGTTTTTTGGTAATGGACCCTTGAGGTCTAGTGAAAAACTGTGATTATTAAGGTTAAAAGTTGGTTCATTCCTTGTTTTTTTGGTATTACTTACCAAACGCACAAAATCACGATACAGTAAAAAAAAAAAAAAACACGTTTTAGCTTTTTCACTAGATTACCGAATGGACACATAATGGCTAGAGTTGTTAAGGCTTTGGTTGGAGTTGTTAAAGAGAATGAAGGGCCCACTATTTCTATTTGGATAGAGGAGTGCTATTCTTTTTTCTTTTTCATTGTACACGATGATATTTTAGGAAACACAGTTTCTATCGATTTTTATTTAAAAAAAAAACCATGGATAAGGACTTAGAACTATAAAATTGAAACTCACAGTATATCTCTTCAATTACCTTAGGCTCCATTTGTTTCGCTGTAAAATATTTTTCATTGCAAAATGTTTTCAGATAAAAATGATTTCAAGGAAAATGATTTTTTTTTTTTTTTTTTTTTTTTTTTTTTTTTTTTTTTTTTTTTTTTCGTGTTTGGTTGCATTCTGGAAAATATTTTACAGTCTTGTACGAAAGATAGAACACAAGGGGCGGGGGGTGAAGCGTGCGTTTTTGGAAAATGGTTTACAAAAAACTTGGACGTAAACCATTTTCCAAATTTTAACAAAGGATTTTCCGGTCAACGAAAATTATTTTCCGTTTGGCCACTATTTTTCATTTGGCCACCATTTTACAGTGAAACAAATACCCGCAAATTTGAAAATATTTTACAGCGAAACAAACGGAGCCTTAATCTAAATAAATATTATAATATTAATTCATTATCCAAAACCATTTATACATACTATTTAAAAGTCAAATGGTTTTGTAAGAGAAAATATGTAACCTTAAGATTAGTCTATAGTTAAGCCTAGAGTTAACCTAATATGAAAACATTATGGCCCCATGAATGTAGTACACAATTCTATACAGTGTTGTAATTTGCCAATGCCACCCTTAATTAAGAGAATGGTGTGTAAAAAATATATTGTGTTATCCAAACATTCAATGTTAAAGAAAGTTCGCTGCAAACTAATATTCCTTAGAACTTATATCTACGTAGAGTTTCAAGGTTCTAGAATTTCTCATTCCACATATTTATCCACACATGCACTTGACTACATCCTATAGTCCAATTATAAATATAATCTATTACGAGCGTGATAACTACTTAGATAAGGACTCAGAATTCAGAACCATAAAATTGAAACTCATAATACATCTTTTCATTTACTTTCATTTGAATAAATCATATAATATTAATTTATTTTCCAATAATGCGCCATATAAAAGTTTGTGCATCAATTATTGTAGTTCAATGACATTGTCGATTAGGGTTCAATCCACTCTTCCTCATTATTGTAATTATGAATTATTAAAAAATAAAAAGAACACAAATAAGCATAGTTAACTTGTACATTTTATATGGGATTCCGATTCATTATAAATTTGTAATACATAATTCTATACAGTGTTGTGATTTTCCAAATACACCTTAGGAGAATTGTGTGTAAAATGAATATATTAACACTCATTGTCAGAGAAAGTTCACTACAAAACAACTTAGAATCAGAAATTATTTTAATGTGGAATTTCAAAGTTGTTGATCAATTCCTCAATCCTCATCAATCCGAATATTTATCAACGCGCTTCTAGAGTCAAGCAACTCTTATTATCTATTACAAGCGTAATAAATATGGAGATAAGGACTCTAAAGTGTGAACTGTAAAATTGAAACTTAAAATCCATCTCTTTATTTACTTTCATCTAAATAAAGCATATAATATTAATTTACTCTATCCAGAACTATTTATATATGCTATTAAAACTTTGTGCTTCAGCTGCAATAAGAAGATACATATGAGAGCAGATAATAGTATAATACAACATGAAATTGCATAAAATAAATTTTCTTGCGACAATAATTCTTTTTATTTACAAATGTGTTTTCAAAACTGCTCTAGCTAACTTTCTTTTTTAGTGTTGTTTTCTATAGGTCTTACGCTGATTTTGTACTACAGTCATATTGAATCATTGATTTGATTCTAAACTCAAGTACACGGCAAAACAACCAAAGTACCAAACTTATTGACTTCTTAAAAAAATTAAGAAGAAAAACTTAGTAGAAATTCCAAAAATAAATAAATAAATAAAGGGGGAAAGAGAGACGTGAGGGGGGTTGAGGCCTGAGGGGAAAAGAAAGAAGAAAAAAAAAAAAACAGAGAAATGGAAAAAGAAAATGAAAAAAAATAAAAAGTAGAGGATCCAAACGCAGCCTAACACAATGAGTTGGTTCAACTCTTACATTTTTTTTAGTTGTTTTAGGCGTTTGGGTTAAAGGAAACAATTTTCTCAAAAAGAAAAAGAAAAAGTAAAAAGAAACAAGAACCAATGATCTTGACGTCAAACCAACCTAAATTAACCTAACAAAAGTTAAGCCTCATAAATTCGAATTTTGTCCTATTAGTATAGACTATTAATATTCTTGATCAACTTTGTTATATTATTTTATATCACATGTAATTTACCCTCAACACACACGTAAGCAAACCTCAATCCATCTATACTATAACGTAAAATCAAAACTTTTTTTACTTTTTATTGACCTCATAATATTGCATCACATCAGCTGGTCCCACAATTTTACATCTCATTATTTTAATAATTTTTTTATTGAATTTAAATTTTATTCTATAATTAAACATCTAATTAGAATTTGACACATTATATTTTTTTAATAGGAATAATATGTAGTTCCATATATAAACACAATCATAATATATGTCTAATACTATAATATATTTTATATATAAATACAATAATAATAAATGTCATTTAATAATTATCAATTTTCATATATAGACAAAATATAAAAGACAAAATCATATTTCGACCAATAATTATTTAGATTTCATTTTAAGTAATTTTTTCGTACATCGTACGGGTTTGCGACTAGTTATTTTTAAATATCAGAGTTTAATTTGTTACACCCTATAAAATCAGTGCTATGTATTCAACCTACCAACCCAACCTATGCTATTAATATAGTTTATATATATATATATATGTATGTATGTATATATTATTTATTAAATTAATTTATTTTGTAGTTTAGGAGTTAGTTTAAAGTTGTTGGTTTGATTTGTTTTGATATTTTGAAAACTATGGTTTTAATTAAATTAGAATACTATATCCAATTGTTTTAAATATTGATATGTTGGAATAATATAATAGAATGTTTTTATATAGAAAGACGATGAACAAGTAAAAATACAAGGGTTAGAATCCAAAGTCCAATGGTTTGACTATGATTAATACGGTTCAATAAATTAAAATAATACAATAAAATATTATCATATCAAAAGACATATGAGTGATCAACAAGCAAAAAGATTGGTGCAGAATTAAATACAAAGACTTGAGCATAAAGTCCAATAGACTGACTAGGACTAATACACTGTTTGAGAAAAATAAGATACACGCCTCCTAGGAGAAAAGGGATTTCAAAGTTCGAAGTTTCAACCTAAGAATATCTTCACGACACGTGAAGATCGGCAGTGTACGTGTCCGAGACAAACACGAAGAGAGACTGAATCTATATCATAATGCCACGCAGTCGCACACACGTAACATGCCCCTTGGTCTTTCATATAAACTACATGCTAAATCCCATCGAAATTTACACAAACTTTCTCTCAAACTCCTTGTTCTTATTTTTGGAAAGACCGTCTCAACTTGATTTCTAATTCTTGTTTCTGCAGGTAAAACACGTTCTCTTCCCACCCATATATAGCGAGATACACGCATTCCGCAAATCACAAAACACGTTCTCTTCATTCCGTTTTTTCCAAACGCGTAATAGCTTCGTAAATTTGTTTCGTTTCGTTTTGTTTTATTTATTCGTTTATTTTTTCACAGAGACACATAGAAAGAAAGAAAGAATAAAGTTTAGGGTTTTAGAAAGAATGGGAAATTGCTTTTCTGATATGGAGGGTGGGAAGCAAGCTGTTGGTGGGGCCCAACAAAGGCCCACCATAGCCAGTGACAATAACAACAACAATGGTGGCCACAATGACGCCGTTGATTTCTTCTATAAGTCCCATGGTCTTCATCCTCTGTTCACTCAAATGGAGGTATTAATATATATATATATATAAACAAACAGTTGCCGCAACTTTGTTTTTCTTTTCAATATCTTATTAATTTATTCTAATAGAAATTCGAATGCACTGAACTGTATGGCACTGTATTGAAGTTATTTAGAGATTTAGGGGTATTAGGATATTAATTTATTCTGAGAGTAATCTATAATTTTTCGGGTTGTAATTGTTTTTTTTTAAGGTACGATTTTAATTCAATACACGATTTAATTCAAAATTATGATGAATTTCCGAAACACGATTTAAAATTAAAAGGTTAGATGATCCCCAAATAAGTTTAAAAATTGTGCCAATTTAAATAATAATTATTAAAATAATATTATAGAATACTCCAATTTATTTAGTCTTATTTATTTATTTTATTTTACAGATTTTATTTGTGTGCATTATGTTTGTAATTGTGTTTTAATGTTTATTGCTCAATTTTTAATTTGTGATTGTTTTATTATGGGTGGACCGAAGTTTTATTATTCAATACCTTTGATTTGAATTTCTTGAATAATGATTTATTCAATGCCACTGTGAATTAGGACATGAGACATTCCATTGACCTGTTGTGTAAGATGATCATGAGGATTAATTTGGCTAAAAGCTCCATACCTAAGAGTGTGACAAATCTTTGAGAGATAACTACAATGGATTCTAGAACTTGGACTCTGATTTTGTCACTCGAGAGTAATTTGATTCATGAATTATATAAACATGTTACCTGTTTATCACAACTGATGTTGCCCTGAAAACAATAGTAGTGAGAGCAAGAATAACATCAATATGGCTATTTTTTTTATAAGTCAAATATTTATTGTTTAGGAAAAGTTCACTAGTGATACTACTTTGTTACTATTGTTGTTGATTAAATAAATGGAAGGTTCGTAACTTGATCTTAAAAGACTTTTGGAATCTCCGCTGTTAGACTTAACAAAAAATAATAAGTTTGTATTAGTGTTTTGTGCTGTATAGAGACACATTTGATTAATTAATTATCGTTGCATAGTGGAGGAGATTTGTTTTATTCAAATGGTGTTAAAAGTTTCATTTGCCTTAGTTCTTTTCAAGCTGTGAGTTTATATTGATAAATGGAGCAGGCAGGGCAATGTTGACTTTGTATTCTGTTATTGATATGGTGATCCAATAGGTACTTTACTGTTTGGCCTATGAACAGTTTCTCAGAATTTGAGAATAGATAGTGTAGAGAGGGTTTCCACTTTCCACTTTGTTCTAATGCTTCACAGCAACAGATCTTTTCCCATACATGTTAGTTTTTTCGAAAATGTAGTTGTCTGCATGTTCTTTGTATGGTTGAGTTGTTGTGTTGCTACCATAGGTCCATATCAATGAGCCCAGCTGATCTCTTCTTAAAAGTTGCACTAAAAAATGCTCCCCCAAGGGGAACAATAGCAAGATTCCCATTTTGTTGGTGACAATTCAAGGATAGAGCATAAGACAAAACCATTGATTCCATTATTTTTTTTTGGTGTAGAAAATGTATATCTATATTCATTTGCTTAAATTCAGGACCACCATATGCTTTTATTTGATTCTTATTGATGTAGACTTTGTTTAAGTCCTATTGGGGTCAATAGTTGGAATTTTCCTCGTATATATAATTGATCTTGTTAGAAATACTAGCCAAGCCATGCATGTAACCCAAAAGCGTTTATTGATGGTCTTTTAATTATCCACTTCAAAAAGTAACAAATTAAACTTCATAAATTTGATTTTGTGGTGCAAATTGCTAATCAAGCTATATACTAATAAAGTATTTGAAAACTTGGGACACTGAAACAGCTTTGTGAAGCAACTATGTTGTATTTTAATATGCAGGAGTCAAATATTAATCTCATTTAAGGCCAATGAATTTTGGCTCAAATGGCATATTCTTCTCCCATAAGAATGGGGTAGAGGATGAGGTTGTCGGTTTAGGACCCACTGGGTGCATGTGTAACTTATCAATTAAAAGAAGTTTTATCTTAGTTTAGGTCTTAGTAATTGAACTGCCTCTATTTTTGAAAAGGACACGTAGTCCTTCCTTTATTTGATCTCTAATAGATGGATATTGTGGAGTGCATTGGTTCACCACTTCACTATATATGGGTGGCATTTTATAAAGCTCCAAAGCAGTAATACATCCCGATATCATTTGACTCAAGATAGGGTCATTAGTATAGTGTATTTTGGCATTGGAATTGTTATTCAATTCACATTAATTGCTCTTCTGTTTTGTCTTGTCTTGTCTTTTCATATTATGGTTAGCCCGTTTTTGGTTTCTCATAATGTATTCATGTATTCTTGTGTTTCAATTCTATGCTGCAGTTATCTCTATCAGCATCTAAGTTGCTTGATTGTGACATCACTTCAAAGGTATTTCTCTTGGTATATAACCTCATTTGATAGTGAGTTTATTTAGGGGTTATACTATAATTTTCCAATGTGCTGAATATTTTGGTAATTTACTATAGGGTCTGTTAAAATGCCATCGTATCTTCACTGTCAGATTATATACAGCTTTTTAAAGCTTCATTTTTTCTAGATTCAACTGTATTTGTTTTTTAAACAAAATATGCCCATGAAAATATGCTCATCCAAATACTGTGCACCATCCTTTTGTTTCAGTATGATATTTGAGTTTGTTTGTCTTCATCTGCCCTTCAAATTTCCTAAGCTTGACAAGGTTTGTGAAGTTATGATCTGAATCACACTTTACGTTGGTATCAGGTTAATATCTGTAATAGTTTGATTCTGTAAAGAATCTTAGGGTATACAACCAATTTACTCCAAGGATTCTTTCTTTGTAAATCTGTTTCTATTTTAATAAGATATTTTTATTACCTATAAAAAAGTAGTGTATTTCTGGACTAATACCATACATCTGAACATGATTCTATGAGTTGATTAGTTCTATATTCTGAGAAAACTATCATATTGGTTTTACTTCTATTCAAGATTTTGTACATCTCAAATATATTTTGTGTTTGAGCTATCCTTTTAATTCAACCAAAATAGAGAGGAAACTACATGTGAAAGGTGGATTATATAGTTTTAAAATATATGCTTGCTAGTAATCACTATATTTTAGATAACAATTTTGACATAGTCTATATTTTTATCTATATAAAATATTAGTGTATAAGGGTATGTAAGGTCTTCAGGAAGGTAGCCTCTCTGTTTAATGGCTTTCACTGTAATGGTTTTATAATCTTGTAATGGGCTGGATTACTATATAGATGGATTAATAAGTGTCCTAGTAAGTTACAGTAGTCCATTTAGGATGATGAAAGCCTGAAGCCCTGGTAGCTTTAGTTTTTACTGATTAGGTGGTTATATATCTCCCATGATAGCTGGGGACTTTTTTCAAATTAGGAATAATCTCAAATTTAGAGATTTTCTTTCTTCTTCTATATCTATTCACCTTAACCAATTAATGATTAAATCCTACACCCCATGGCTTGTGGTTGTGAGCCTTGTTTGCTCAAAATTGTAGGAAACTGAGTTAACACCACATCTTCAAGTTTCCAGTGCTTTTAATGTTTCTTCATAATACTTGTAGTCATTAGATTCCTACCTAGGATACTGATAAAAAAAAAAAAGATTCCTACCTGGGATATTTCAAAATTACATGTGCCATAAGTAGTGTTTATGTTTGACAATCACTTCTTTCTATACTCTTGGACACATTTTCATATGAAGCAAGCTAAACTATTATATGTTGGCTGTTTCTGATACATGTTCTCACATATCTGAAGGTCTTGAATTTGTCAATCCATAGTAGTTTGTTTTTGTGCTTGTATGACATGCATGCATTCCGTGATCAGGTTTGTCTTACTATGGTTTTAGCTAAAATATACTTTATTTCATTCAGAGTGATCCGATGGTTGTGGTGTATGCAAAGAAAATAGATGGAAAACTAGAGGAGTTAGGTTGCACTGAGGTTGTACTGAATAGTTTGAATCCTGCATGGATAGAAAAAGTTACAGTTGCATTCCAGTTCGAGATTGTGCAGCCATTGGTGTAAGCTTTCCAAATTTCTTTAAGTGCTTATCTTTGTGTAGATATATCCTGTTTTACTATAAGTTGTGTTATACCCTCCTAGGCATAATCTGCTCAGTGGTGCGTCTGGGAGTTGCTCCCCAACATATATTAACTCCGTTCGAGGAGCCCTGAACTAGGGGGGCCTTGGGTATTATGCCTAATGATGTAAGGGACTTGGGACTGTTTCCAGTCCATCCAAACTAATGGCTTTCCCGATGCGATAAAAAAAAAAAGTAGTGTTTTAATTTGACTGGTTGGCTCATGTTTGCATTTGTTTTTTCTTACTCCAGATTTCATGTGTATGATGTGGATACAAAATATCATAATGTTCCTGTGAAGGTATATATCAGTTTTTTTTTTTTTTTTTTTTTCATTTTAAGCATCCATAATTTTAATTCATATTTTGTATATTATGTTTGTTCAATTATTTTGCACTGTTAATATTAAATTACAAAAAGTGGACATGCCCAATGTTCATGTGGCATCTCTGCCAATCTTTAAGTTCTGAAAATTGCAATTTGCAATAAAATCTTATCCACATTTTTAACATATGAAATGTGTATTGACTAGATCACACTATAAGTATGCTAAGCACTAATTTTTTCGATATGTGGTCAAAAACATTGAACTAGAAACAAAAGCAATTAGTGAACAATTAGAAACAAATATTTGGTGCCAAATATGTGATATGTCTCAGATAATCTTAGAGGAAGTTATTTTGACAATAGCTATAGATGTGGTGGGGCATTGTATAATTCTATGGGAATGCACTTATTGAAATTATGAAATGATTTGCCAGTGTGTTGCATTTTCCGCTTTTTAACATAATGAAACTAGATGTGTTGCTGCTGTCAATTTGGCCATGATACAGGAAAGAAGTTATATGACAAATAAGAAATGAAAGTAAAGGAAAATTATTTGAAACTTTAAAGCCTCCAAGTAATATTTGTGATGTTTTTAATTTTGTTAATAATCTTTAGCTCCATCGTTGTAATGATAGTAATTTGTACCAAGCGTGGAATGCATGTTTTATTGAGCAAGACTTGGAGCAATATACAAAAAACCAAATTTGATAGGTTAATCATATCAATTATGAATTACTAGATACTTTTGAAAGATTGTGACAATTTAAAGCATATTCAGATGTGAGAAAGGGAGGCAACTTATAAGGATTATATAACTTTTAATTTTGCTATCTTCTCATCCGAAATAATCTAACAAATTTTGTTGATGAAGTTCCTAGTTTGAACGTTTATTTCTGTTGCCTTGCAGAAGCTAAAATTGAAGGATCAAGAATTTCTTGGAGAGGCCACTTGTGTTCTATCAGAGGTATATGGCCCTGGTTTCAGTTGGGCTAATTGAACTTATAGAATGCATATCCATTAAGCTGGTGCAATTTGAGTATAAAGTTTTTTAATTTTCAGTATTTCCCTCTTAAAAATTTCAAAGGTATAAAGACAACTGTGAGAGCTACTTCACTACTTTAATGTTATTATAAGATTTTGAGAACCATATTTTAGATTACCACTGATGCAGTTAAAACGTATGTTGCAAATGTAATTAGTGGCTTAAATTCTTTCAGAATAATTCAGTCATTATGTATTTAACATTTTGGTATTTTTTTTTTCCCTCCCCTTTCTCTCTTTCTATTTTCATGGCAGATAGTGACTAAACAAACTCGGAGTTTAACTGTAAATCTCCATACCAAAAATGGGCATACACGCTTGAGGAATTTAGGGGCACTCACTATCCATGCGGAGGAAACAGTTACTTTGAGAAGTTGTGTTGAGATGAAATTTCGATGTTCCCACTTGGATAACAAGGACCTATTCTCTAAAAGTGTATGTATTTGCAAAGTAGATACCTTAAGGTTTCATGTTACTTAAGCATACATATTCTTGATTGTGTTTGTTTTTAAATTTCTTCACTTTATTTTAGGATCCTTTTTTAAGAATATCTAGAATCGTTGAGAGCGGTGGTTCTGTTCCAATATGCAAGACTGAAGTGGTGAACAACAATTTGAATCCAATTTGGAAACCCCTATGCTTGAGTGTACAGCAGTTTGGAAGTAAGGTAAGCTTGTCGCTTTATGATTCTTGGTTACCTATTAGATTATAGTTTTAGGATGTTTTGTAATTTTGATAATTAGTGAAGATTCACGTGGGATATGCAATTTGGCTTGCTACAGGATAACCCACTAATCATCGAGTGCTTTGATTTCAATAGCAGTGGCAATCATGTGCTTATTGGGTAAGTTAAATTTGTTTATGTCCAGATTTGTTTTTGTTTGTTTTTACGATTTAGTCTCTGGTACTAAAAGAAGATATTGATCTTAAATTGACTTCATCAGTAAGCTCCAGAAGTCAGTGGCAGACCTGGAAAAACTTCATAAAGATAGAAGTGGTGCAAATCTCACCTTTCCATCTTCTCATCAAGGTCATGAGAAGGTACTTTTTCATATTTGCAATTAATTTTTTTTTAAATATTTCATGTTAATCTTTGCATTTGCTTACTAATTTATCAATATAGGTTTTGAAGGGACAGCTGTTTGTGGATCAATTTTGTGAAAAGCAACAGTACAGCTTTCTGGATTACATTTCTAGTGGATTCGAACTTAACTTTATGGTTGCTGTTGACTTTACAGGTAAAATATTTCACATTGTGGAGGAGTTTTATTTTATATGTGTGGTATTCTTTTTTTAATTCTCTTTTTCCTAGTTCTTAATGTTTTGGATGATGACTTATTCATGCTTTGAATATTCAATATATATTTTTTTAGCCTCAAATGGAAATCCTTGGAGCCCAGATTCTTTACACTACATTGATCCTTCTGGCCGTATGAATTCTTATCAACGGGTAATGCTGTGCATAGTTGCTTTTCTCTGTCCTTGTATGTATGTATTTTTCTAAACATGAGATGCAAGATATCCTTCGACTGAATGGAATCTCTTCTCCCATACAGTGTTAATCCATTATGGATTCATGAGTTGTATATTCCTAACACAGAAAAAAATTGAAAAGACGCACATAACAACCTTGGAAATTGCTTGTCGAATAAGAAAAATCAGCTTTTACATTGAATTAGTCCAAAAAAGATGCTCAAAAACAACCTGGGAAATTTCTTTAGAATATGAAAAATGTTTGTATATTGCTATCTTTTATGTCTGTGATGACCCAAAAAAGATTACTTAATTAATTAAACTTACAGGCTATGATGGAGGTTGGGGAGGTCATCCAATTCTATGATTCTGATAGGAGATTTCCAGCTTGGGGCTTTGGAGGGAGAACAGGTGATGGGACGATATCTCATTGTTTCAACATGAATGGAAGTGCAGGTGCCTTTGAGGTGAGGAGCTGACTTTGGAATGGCATATTATTATATACACCTGGATTTTTATTTTTATTTTTTAAAGTGGAATCTATGTTTATTCATGTCTTCTTTTTCTTATTGTTATTATTTCATTTATTAATAGGTTGAAGGAGTTGAAGGCATCATGTCTGCTTATGCAAATGCTCTACATAATGTTGCTCTGGCAGGACCCACTTTATTTGGCCAAGTGATTAACACAGCTGCGGAAATTGCTGGCCAGTCCATCTCATACAACAGAAACAAGTACTTTGTCTTGCTCATTATTACGGTAAATAGAATGTAAACTCTAGCTGATTTAATTTTTATTGAAATGGAGGAGAGACTTTATGTATACAGGATGTATACACAAAGCTCTCCTAAAGAGAATGTAGACTTTATTTGATGTCTCTTTCGATTAATTCTTCATTTGGTAAGTAAATAAATTGTCATCCTTTCTAGGATGGAGTCCTTACAGACCTACAAGAAACAAAAGATGCTCTGGTCAGGGCATCTGATCTACCACTGTCAATTCTTATAGTAGGAGTGGGAGGTGCAGATTTTAGTCAAATGGAGGTATACTATTGTTTTCCTAATTTAATGACCTTTACACTCTTTTGAATGCTTTTTTAAAATTATTTTGTACTAAAAATGGTGGAATTTTAGCTTTTAGAATTTCCACTTGAATGATTATGTGATGCTTATTAATTTTGGCAGGTCATTGATGCTGACAATGGAAGGCGATTAGAGAGCTCTACAGGCCGTGTTGCCACACGGGACATTGTACAGTTTGTTCCAATGAGAGAAGTGCATAGTGAGTACATAATTGCGCTTGTCTATTTCTACAAGCTTTTGTTGTTACATCTAAAAGCATCCACTAACTGTAATTGTGCATACACAAGTTTCTACCGGCCCAGTCAGTAATATGTCCTAAAAGCATGTTGTAGCCATTGCACTTTCTCTATCCATAACTTTTGAATTTGTATTTAACAAAGATGTTGCATGGATTGCCGTTGCCACTGCTGTCTTGGTCCCTTCTTTGGCTAGATTCTGTAACAGTCTCTAATACACTGCAGCCACCTTTTGCTAGTTACACATTGGACATGTTATAGGGCCAGGTAAAGAATGAGGTCATAGTTTCAACCTAGTGTGAATGTGTGCTACCTATAAAAAAAGAACAAAAAAGAAAAAGAAAAGAAACTTGGCATGGGTAATGTTATGTATTGAGTATCAATTTCAAGGCTCAGCAAGCTGATTGTTTGAGCCTGACCTGACCAAGCTTGACCATGGCTGACCAATTCTGAAACTGCTGGGCTCCCTTATAACCCTAAAACCGGTTTCTACGTATCTTTTGTTTCAATTGGAATGAATGATTTCCTTACTTGTTCTTCTCATTGTGCTTATTCTTTTTTGGCCTGAGCTTCTTCATTGTATTCCATCTAACAAATTAGTTGTGGTCTATACAGGCGGGCAGATTTCTGTAGTTCAGGCTCTTTTGGAAGAGCTACCTGGACAGTTTTTGACATACATGCGAAGTAGAGATATCAAGCCACACCCTCTCCATGTCGCCCCAACGTCTGCTTGAGTACATTTACCAAGTCCACAAGATGTAGATATAATGCAGATTCTTCTCACAACATCAACAACTGAATTTTTTTGGGCCTGAACCACTAACAGGTTGACTTACCTAAAAGGAGCTCTTTAATTAAATTTGGTTTAGGGCTGAACCACTAACTAGATGACTTGCTCGAAAGGAACCTGTTTATTTCATATTCTTTTTATTTTTCCTTGTATTGCAAGGAGTTTTAGATTTTAGTATCAAGAAGTGGGAGACAATGTTGACAAATATTTAATTCATCAAATATTATTTTATTTCTCCTGTATTTTTCGGGTTCTTTTCCTGCAATATTATTTATCAAATTGGTCATATATTCTTGAAAATCAAGATATGATTGAAGTTGTTTAAAGGAGTTAAAATTTGGACAGGCGAGGCTCGAGCGAAGGCTCGAGCGAAGACATCAGCCCAAGGCTCGTTTGAGTGCATCACCAAATCTATTACGACTTTACTGCTGACTTGATTTGTTTTAATTTCTTAACTTGCCTATATAACCAAAAGTGTACTACTTTAAGAACTCATTTGGTACGCTGTAATAGGCCTTGTAATGTAATAGCTATTACATAGGAATAATTATTTAGTTGTTTGGTTATATTTTTATTACGAGGAATAACCATTCCTTAGTGTTATGAAAATTAAACTGTTTGTGCAAGATTAACAAAGACTGGAATAGAAAATAAATATACACAAATAACACAAAGAATTTACGTGATTTAGTAATATGCCTACATTCACAGGACGCGACAGGGAGAACAGTTTAGTATAAAATTGAGAGATTACAATTGTGGCATGTAAG
Organism: Fagus crenata; assembly: GCA_014362285.1. Lineage (NCBI taxonomy): Eukaryota > Viridiplantae > Streptophyta > Magnoliopsida > Fagales > Fagaceae > Fagus > Fagus crenata. Next base: position 16,212 of record BKZX01021968.1, read on the forward strand.
TACTCCCACATAACCCAAATCTCAAATACACCCAAAAGAGCACTCTCACTCACTAAGAATGAAACTAGAGAAAACTCTCTCTACCGTTTGTAATATTGTGTATGTACTGCATCAACTATATATCACCATATATATAGAATCTTGAATTGGGTTTGCTACACTTCATGCATGGTGATTGACATCAAGGCTTGAGATAGGACACTAAAGTCAAGCACACATTAATGTGCACTTTGCCATTCGTGTAAAAGAGTCCAGAACATTGCAAACCAATTTTGACAATATTGCATACTCTATTTTTGCACCTATTTCTAGCATATCAAAAAGTTCCATGGCAATTTAATGTTGCCGTGCATACAAAAGGAACAAAGTCCAACTTGTAGCAATATTTCCAAACCACTGACTGACAAGCATTTAATAAGCTTTGGAATTCAAGCCAATCTCTAATAAATCTCCACCTTGGCTTGAATTGTATCAAGCCTTATAAATCGAAACTTCTCGTGCGCTTCCACCTTAGCCCTATAGGGCTATCACAAGCTGCAAACATTAATCAAGTCCAAGCAATGCTTGAACTTGGCTGTCATAACCGGCTTCGTCAACATATCAGTTGCGTTCTCTGAAGTGTGCACCTTCTCAAGAACAATATCTCCTCTAACAATCAGCTCTCTTATCTTGTGGAACCTAACATCGATGTGTTTCGTCCTGGCATGATAAACTTGATTCTTTGTCAAGTAAATGGCACTCTGACTGTCACAATGCATCTGAACTCCAACTTGATTCAAACCAAGCTCTTTGCCTAGTCCCTTTAACAACAATGCTTCCTTTGCAGCTTCAGCTACAGCCATGTATTCAGCTTCTATAGTGGACATGGCTACTATGGATTGTAATGTGGATTTCCAACAAATAGGTCCTCCTAATAGTGTAAACAGATAACCTGTAGTAGACCTCCTGTGATCCACATCACCTGTATAGTTTGCATCCACATATACTATGATTGAATTGGTCCCTGACTGTCTTGAAAATAAGATCCCATGTTCCGCAGTGCCTTTCAAGTATCTGAAAATCTACTTCACTACATTCTAGTGCTCTCTCTCTCTGGGTTTTCCATGTACCTGCTAATAATACTCGCTGCATGAGCTAAATTCGGCTTGGTGCAGACCATTGCATACTTTAAGCATCCCACTGTACTAGCGTTTGGAACTCTTAACATATCTTCAATTTCATCAGCATTCTTCAGGCACTAATTATCAAATAATCTGAAGTGATTTGCCAATGGTATGCTCACAGGCTTAGCATCCAACATGCTAAAATTGTCAAGCACCTTCTTGATGTAGTTTTTTGAGATAACCATAGCTTTCTTGCCTCCCTATTCCTACAAATCTCCATACCTAAAATTTTCTTAGCAGCACCCAGGTCTTTCATTTCAAACTCTTTATATAACAAATATTTTAACCTGTCAACCTCACACATGCTCTTAGTAGCAATTAACATATCATCCACATATAGTAGTAGAAAAATATAAGAAGCATCTTCAAGTATATGGACATATACACAACAATCATATTCACAATAGGTATAACCAATCTTGATCATATAGGAATCAAACCTTTTGTACCATTGTCTAGGAGATTGCATAAGTCCATAGAGTGACTTCTTCAATCTATATACAAGATTTTCTATACCAGGTTTTCTTGAACCCTTCTGGTTGTACCATGAAAATTTCTTCCTCCAAATTCCCATGAAGGAATGCGTCTTCACATCCAGTTGCTCCAATTCTAGATCCTAATCTACTACCAAAGCCAATACTACCCTGATAGATGTATGCCTGATTACTAGTGAAAATACCTCATCGTAGTCAATCCCATGCCTCTGTGAATATCCCTTTGCTACTAATCGTGCCTTGAATCTTTCCCTTTCCTTTTCTGATACTGCTTCCTTCGTCTTGAATACCCACTTGCAACCTATAGGTTTCTTTCCTTTTGGAAGTTCTGTTAACTCCCAAGTCTTGTTTTTTGCTTAAAGACTCCATTTCTTCCACCATAGCTTCCATCCACGTGTCCTTTTCAGAGCTGTCAATTGCTTCCTGAAATGTGAAAAGATCCTCGCTACTGGTAAGTAGGGCATAAGAGACAAGATCCTCGAAACCATACCTGATCGGTGGTCTTTTGTTGCGTTTGGGCTTTTCTGATCTAGTGATGTCTAGTTCTTCATCACTGTTGTGAGATTCCTCCTTTGGGTGAGACTCTAATTCATCAAACTCCACCTGCACCATTGATCTACTGTTGCTATTATTGCTTTCCGCTGCTTGATACTTATCTTCTCGGAATGCTTTTGTCATTAACTTCTCATCAAATACTACATCCCTGCTGATCACCACCTTTTGTGCAACTGGATCCCAAAACTTGTATCCTTTTACCCTTTTCTCATAACCGAGAAAGATACACTTTTTGGATTTTGGATCGAGCTTTGACCTGTCTTCACTTGAGATATGGACATATATATGTGGGATACCCAAATATTCTCATTAAAGAGTAATCAACTTCTTGTCTTGTCCATACTTCCTCAGCAACTTTCCCTTCAATTGCAACTCTAGGTGATTGGTTGATGATTTAACAAGCCATATTCACTGCTTCTGCCTAAAAGACTTTAGGAAGCCCAGCATTCAATCTAAGACATCTGGCTGTCTCTGTAATGGTTCTGTTGAGTCTCTCAGTCACCCCATTTTGTTGAGGAGTTTTTTTGTACAGTGAAATGCCTCTTAATGCCATGCTCTTCGCAAAATTTAAAGAATTCACCATCCCTATACTCAGTGCCATTATCAGTTCTAAGGCAATTTAATTTTCTTCCAGTATGGTTTTCTACTTTAGCTTTCCATTTCTTGAAAGTAGCAAAAGCATTAAACTTGTTCTTCAAGAAGTAAACCCAAACCTTTCTGGAATAGTCATCAATAAAGCTCATAAAGTATTGAGCTCCTCCTTTGGAAGAAACTCTTATAGGCCCCCAAACCGTGTTTTTTTTGGTATTACGTACCAAATGCACAAAATCATAGTACGAGAAAAAACACGTTTTAGCTTTCCCATTGAATTACCAAACGGCACCAAATGGCACGTAATAGCTAGAGTTTTCAAGGCTTTAGCTGCGAGTTGTTAAAGAGAATGAATGGTCCACTATTTCTATTTGGATAGAAGAGTACTGCTATTCTTTTCTCTTTTCTCTTTTCATTGTACACAATGATATTTTATGAAATACAATTTCTATCGATTTTATTAAAAAAAAAAAAAAAAAAACTATGGAGATAAGTACTTAGAACTATAAAATTGAAACTCACAATACATCTCTTCAATTACCTTAATCTAAATAAATATTATTCAATACCATTTACATATGCTATTTAAAAGTCAAATGGTTTAGTTGTAAGAGAAAATATGTAACCTTTATTAGTCTATAGTTAAGCCTAGAGTTAACCTACTGTAAAAACATTATGGCCCCATTAATGTAGTACACAGTTCTAGCTATACAGTGTTGTAATTTGCTAATGCCAC